>CAKNXH010059070.1:131333-175861 GCA_932178445.1 Andricus quercusramuli
AAATATAATTATAACAATAGCCGGATCAATCAACAATAATAAAATTTTCTAATTGAGTGCATATCAAATAATTCTAAAAAATTTGTGAATTCTATATAATTATCTAAAAATTTTTGATTACGAAAATATCTCCTGGTATACATAATTTTTTATTCTACTTTCGTTTTGAATTTTTTTACGATCAATGTAAACTTTTAATGATTGCCATGAGCAAACTCTTGAAAATGCAACATACAATTGCCCATGGTTGAAAACATCTTTTCTTAAATCGATTCCAATCACATCAAAAGTTTGGCCTTGAGACTCATTTCTAGTCATGGCAAATGCTAATTTGATGGGGAACTGTCTTCTTCTGAAAGAGAAAGGGTATGTGTTTTCACAGTTCAACGTTATTCAACTTAAGTAAGCAATTTCGCCAATTTTACTTCCTGTTAAAATTTGGCATCGCAATACATGGTCATTTATATCTAGAATGAGCAATCTCGTTCCATTGCAAAGACCTTCACTTATGCACATATAACTTTTTTTACAAAAATTTTCCATCAAAATCTATTATTCAAGTTTCATATTTTAGGTAAGAGACTTGGAACAGATTTCACAATTTCTGCTTCCTCACAGAGGAAGCTTTGTAATGGTAACATTTTCCAAAAAATTTTAATTCATTTAATTAAACCTTCATCGACTCAAAAAAGTCTAATACAATGTTTTAAGCAATTGCCCGGTTGCATGTGTGTGTGTGTGTGATGTTTGTGTGGATGCCACACTTTTTGTGAACACGATAACTTGTAATTGAAATTTGATGCAGGGATATAAAAGATTCTCTGGTTCGAGACGAATCGATTGTCCTATAGTATTAATACGTTTTATTTAAGAGTAAGAAAGTTATGGTCATTTATATTATATTTGAAATAGATTTTTATAAAAAAAGTTTTTTCGTTCTATTAATTTAAAGTTGATGCGAGAATGGAAGAGATGTGTTGATTCGAGACGAATCGATTAACCTATAATATTGATACATTTTATTGAAGAGTTAGGAAGTTATCGTCCTTTATATTATATTTAAAATAGATTTTTATAGTACACTGTAAAAAAAGTGGTTGAAAATTGCAAATCGGTTTGTAAACGTTTTACTATGATTCATGCGGTAATTCTACAAGTTTATTGTGAACTTGCAGTGATTAACAGTGCAATTTCACAATATTTTTATCAATTTTACCGCAAAAGTGTAATATTACCACATTAATCAGTGAACATAAAAATACCAGTGATTAACGTGGTAAATTTCAACCATATTATAACAGATATTATCATGCACTTTTACCAGGTTTCTTTAAAATCACAAAATATAATGTAATCCAATTCACATGGAAAGTGTAAAAAAGCAGAACGATGGAAATTTTACCAGAATTTTGTAATTCCACTGTTAACCGCTCGTTGGCGAGCTGTTAACGCTGCGGAGAAAAACAAATTGGCGCGGCCGGTGTCACTCGACAACAACGCGTTACCGTGCGTGTTTTTTTATGTATAAAATAATTTAATATATTCTTTGAGTTTTCTATAACTACGCACGTAGGCTAATACTGATATTTGGTATATAAGGTGAGTAGAAAAAGTTCCTGCTTGAGTGTCGTATTTGTGTAGAAATAGAGAAAAAAACGTCCTTTAGACAAAAACTGAAACTATACTGTTTATACATGGTCTTCTTCAATTAAACAGTTATAATATTATATCAATTTTGAGGTTACGTATCTCTTTGTCTCGAGATTTCTCCTTAATTTTCATTGATTGTTTTGTGCGTCATATGAAGCATAGCTTTTTGCAAAAGAAAAACATGTAGTAAATGACATTTGCCGTAGAGGTTACTTTCCCGTACATGCAGGTTCACCTAGCGCATGCGCAATGAAACATGCCTTCTCCGTTTTACACTGACAGTTGAATTTTGCAAGAGGAACGTAAAATTACAATGTCTGAAAGTGACGTTACGAGAATTTTCCTGTCTGCATGTGATTTTAAAGTATCACATTAATTTTCAACTATTGCAGTGAAATTACCACGTTAATCACTGGTATTTTTATGTCCACTGATTAATGCGGTAATTTTCAAACATTTTTTTTACAGTGTAAAAATTTTTTTCGTTCTCATAATTTAAAGTTGATGTGAGAATAGAAAAGATGTTTTGATTCGAGATGAATCGATTAACTTATAATATTGACACATTTTATTGAACAGCAAGGAAGCTATGGCAATGCATAATATTTGAAAAAACGGTTCTTTATACTAAAATTTCTTTCATTAACATAATTCGAAATTCATGCAATAACGGAAAAGACTCCTTCATTCGATGCAAATCGATTGACCTATAATATTAATACACTTTACTGAAGAGTAGGGAAGTTATAGTCATTCGCAATATTTGAAACATCTATTTTAAACAGAAGAACTTTTTTCATCAACATACATCAAATTTGATGTATGAACAGAAAAGAAGCTCTGATTATAAATTTTCAAATAAAATAATTCTGACAGAGACTACAGGGATTGTAATAGTATTCTGATAGTCACCAATGTCTTCATGCCTTTTTTTCAACCTATCGGTTGAAAGATAATTTTTTAAATTGAAAACTTAACTCTTAACTTAACTTAGCATAAAACTGGGAAGTGGATAGGGTGCGACAGAATTTTCCCCTTCCCTTTTCCAGCTCGAAAAATTACCATTTTAAATACAAAATTTGATTTGTCTGATTTGACATTTTATTTTTAAACTTTTTTGTATTACTTTGTAATTTTTTATTTTTTGTGAATTTCTATTCTTAAATTGACCAAAATGAAAACTTTAGTTTGTCTATTATTTAAAAAATAAAAAATGCTTTTTCTTTTCAACCTGTCTGACTTGAATTTGTCAGAATTTCCCCTTCCCTTTTCCAGCTCGAAAAATTACCATTTCAAATACAAAATTCGATTTGTCTGGGTTTTTATTGTATTTAAAAATTTTGTGTATTATTTTGTATTTCTCGTAAACTCATATTCTTAAATTGATCAAAATGAAAACTTTAGTTTGTCTATTATATCAAAATTTACAAATGCTCCCTCTTTTTAATTTGTCTGATTTGAATTTGTCAGAATTTCTTCTTTCCCTTTTCTATCTCGAAAAATTACCATTTTAAATATGAAATTTAATTTGTCTGATTTGAAATTGTATTTTCAAACTTTTTTGTATTATTTTGTAATTTTATATTTCTTTGTAAATTTTTATTCTTAAATTGACCAAAATTAAAACTTCAGTTTGTCTATCATTTAAAACATCAAAAATGCTTCCAAATATCGAATATGACATTATTCGTTAAGAATTCATCTTTTTTGGTTGAACTACTTGATTGAAAGTTGGTTTAATAAGTTAAAAATTACTTTTTTTTGTTGCAGATATATTATTTTAGTTCAAAATTCATATCTTTGGTTGAAAATTGAATTATTTTGTTAAAAATCCATCTTTTTGTTTTGAATATTCAACTATTTGGTTGAAAATTGAACAACTTTGTTAAAAATTAATTTTTTTGAACTCCCCTCTTTGAAAATTTAACTGTTTTAAGTACTACAAGTAGACCGCACACCATGTATTTCACCGGGCGCCATTTCGCGATCGCCTGTCCTCACTCCTCCGACAGATGAAATTCATGATGATCACGTGGTAGTTTTCGCTTTTGACCAATTACTGAGCGCCAAAAAGAACGGCCAATCACCAATCTCCAGGGAAAATCACGATCAATTAGGGAAGAGAACATAACCATCTCACTCACTCACCCTAAGTTAAATACGCATGACAAATGATTTTGAATTACTTATTATTAAGGGCACTTTCACACGATTGCAGATCAGCAAATTGCATGTAGATTGCCCACAGGAACGAAAAGGACAGACTGTTCTCCATCTCTTACACTCTTGTGGACTTTCTGCATGCAATCTACTGATATGAAATTGTGTGAAAGGTACCTGAGTCTGATGTATAATATTTTAGAAATAAAACTGGAAACATAAGAACGCAGATTTTTTTATGATTAACAATGACAAATTCTGTACAGCTTAAAAATATTTCAACTTCTAATTTTAGTCACTAAGTAAATAGTAACAAAAAACGAAACGAATGACAATTTGAATTTCGCTGGCAATCAGTGGCATTAACGTTCACGTGACTCGACAGCCAATCAGATGGCGAATAAAAAGGCTTATCAGCTAACTTCATGTGTTAACTCACTCTTTTTACTTAGTGATAGGCATATTTTTTCACCTGAAATTTAACAGAGCTAAGTTATTTCTGAAAAACTTTATGTATAATAAAACTCAATAAAAAGGTGATTTTCAGGAAGCAATAACTTGATACCTATCAGAGTTACACGGAGAAAAATGGAAGTGAAAAATTGGGTCTTTAGTGCTGGTAGTCGAGGTATTCATTACTGAACTGGCGTTGTAAAAAAAATTCGAGATTGAAAATCTGTTATTGATTCAAGTGCAATCGCGGTATTAACTCCTTCAGGAAACTAAAGAGATTACAGCTTGTCGGCGGTCTGACTCCCCTAGTGCACTTCACGGAGTCCAGTCCAGAATAGAAATCGTTCCTATACTCGCAACAGTAAAGAATGATCGGCCAAAAAGAATTTACAAGGACAACGAGTGGCGGTTGTTGACGGGTCGATATATTCACTTTTCATTTTATAAACTTATACTTATTTATATATTATACACACACATATTCAATAAGTTTTGAACACTGAATTATGATATTTGCTGAAACAGAAAAAGTCGAGTTAGATGAAAAACGTAGTTGCCGAGAATTGAACCCGGGTTTCCAAGACAGCAATCAGCTTCTCTCTGCAATCTGGTATTCTGAATGCTAAAGTAAGAGGCACAAAACGTCCTTATGGTATAATGCGAGCAAGCTTCGATTCGGCGCTGCACTTACGTTATTGAGTGCGGGGCATCCAGGAATGGTTACTGTACTGTTTAGGACTCAGTCGAGTTCCAATAGAACACTATAAACTATACATCGATTTAGACTTCATCCTTCCGACAACTGATACACGATATATAGATTTCCATTATTGATTCTAGAAAGTATAGTAATTTATGCTTTCTATTCTTTATTGAGAAAACGCACTTTTTAAGAGAGACTCGTTTTTTAATTGTGCAAAGGCTGAATCACTTGAATTGTAAGTGGTAACGTACGAAGTGTATACAATAACTTTAAAGTATTAAAAGATAAGGTTCAATTCAGTAGAGATACCAATTTTTAATGATTGGTGTGTAGTTTCACAATCTTTCCCGTGTCTTTTGCATCTATTGCTGAAATTTGGTAATCATTAAACAATTTGTGTACTGAATATGGAACTCTGCGACCCCATTTTTCTCCGTGTAGAGCATTTTAGTTTTTTTTAATCTCCGGTAAATGTATGCTGTTTTAAGTAATGTCAGTGCAATTTTTATCTAAAATGTACAATATATGAGATATTTCAAGGAAACTAAAGTTAAATTTTTGTTATACCAATTTTTCATTAAAAAATCACTTCTGGAAGTCATACCTCCTGAACTATTTAAGATAAAACTTTTCTTTTATTCCATAGGGAATTTTGTGCACTTAAGTTGTTGCTCAGACTATTTACGCGTACAATACAGTGAAAATAAGAAATGAAAAACGGACTTTTTTCACCTGTTTTACAAGATTTCAAATCCTTCTGAATGTTACTTGATGTTTAACTATCAGACGCTAATTTCGGATGCCAAACGAAATGGCGTGTGCCAATTAACATTTAATTTGCAATGATTTTAACGGAAAGATCCTTAATAACCCCAGAAATAAAATAAAAAATTCTTAAAAAGGGGCCCAACGCTTTTTCTACTTTAGGCCTTAAAATACTCAGGAGGCATCCCCAAAACATATTTAAGAAGAAACTAGGATAAGAGAGCACTATAAGCCTACAAACTGCCTTAAAAAGACTTCATACGGCAGTTTTGATGCTCAGTTCGTACTGCCAATAACAACTGCGGTTCAAAGTCTTTTTATGCTTAGTTGTGAAGATTAGCTATATAATGTGCCACTTTAAGGAACGAAGGTTAGGTTTAGGTTTAATACGGGCGGGAAATCCATTAGAGAACTCCCCTGGCGCTCAAGCTATAAAGCCTATTGTGCCACACCCTTAATTCTTCACTCTCAGCAGTTGACCCCAGACCTCTTGACGAAGCCTAGTATGTCGACCACCGATCGCGTTTCGATTTCCTCTGTTTCCATAAAATGGACACCGAGGGTCTGTTGCCTGAGCCTAGCTAATGCCGGGTACTGGCATAATACATGCAAGGATGTTTCGTCATCCCTGCCGCACCTCCTGCACTCTGTCGTGGGGCTATACCCTATTTTGTGCATATGATAGTTCAAGCGATTGTGCCCTGTCAGGGTCCGTACCACTGTCCTTATGTCTTTCTTGGGTAAACTCAGGATTTCCCTGGCTCTGTCCATCCTATAGGTATACCCCAGGATGGATTTCGCCTGACGACAACCCTTGGTTTGTTCCCAGTATTTCCTGTGTTTTGTTCGGATCCAGTTTTTAATAGCCATCCCGGCACTGCGAGACGCTATTCCCAGTACCGGTTCCGGTCCTACGAATTCGCCCGCTGCGCCGCACTTTGCCAACTGGTCCGCCTGTTCGTTGCCCTTGATCCCTGTGTGGCCATGGACCCATATAAGAGCAACTTTGTTTCTTTCTGCAAGTTGGTTTAATGCCTTTTTGCATTCCCAAACCAGTTCTGATGTTATGTCTGGTTTCCCGATTGCAGTTAGTGTCGCTTGGCTGTCCGAACAGATCGTGATCTGTCTGCCAGCAGCGTTTTCCTCTATTAGTATTTCAGCACAGCGAAGGACGGCCAGGACCTCCGCTTGAAAGACAGTAGCATGTCGCCCAAGTGTGATCCCTATCCCTTTCCCTCTCTTACTGTCATAAGTTCCTGCTCCTGACCCTCCCGCTCCCCTGGAGCCATCCGTATACCAGATTTCCCCCTGGAGGAGCGGGTTACCGTTTTCTTTCCACAGATCCCTACTTGGGATACAGACGCGGAAAGCTCTGGCAAAGTTGAAGCGTTTTGTTATTTTATCTTGCCTCATCTGTAGAATCGGCAGTGTACTGATATCACTCGGGAGTCTAGTGTGTTTAGTCCCCGGAGTCCATCTATTTGCTCTTGTCAGGCGGCCCATCGCTTGAGCCGCTCTGGCGGTTATCGCAACATGTGGGGGTTCCTCACAGAGCATGAATCCTATCGCCGCTGAAGGCGCAGTCCTCATTGCTCCAGTCAAACCCCTAAATGCTAGCGTTTGTAATCTTCGCAGCCTGTCCTGCATTGTTCTATATTCCGCTCGTGGCCACCAGACCACGGCCGCATGTAGGAGCCTGGGTTTTAAGACAGCAGAGTAGAGCCATGCAAGCATTTCAGGCCCTAGCCCCCACGTCAACCCAAAGGCTCTCCTGCAAATCCAAAAAGTCATGACAAATTTCCTGCATTGGGTCTCCAGGTGCTTCGCCCAGCTCAGCTTGCTATCAAGGATTACTCCTAGATATTTAACCGAGTCTGAAAACGTCAGCTTCCCACCACAAAATACAGGAGCGTCAGCTTTCGGAACTTTATAATTCCTCGTGAAAATGACCAGGTTGGTCTTTTCCGGATTTACCGAGAGCCCTGTGCTATCGCACCAGAGCTCTACGATGCGCAGCGCCGACCTTATAAGACCCATCAGTGTTTCCAGATGAGCCCCCCTAACTAGGATTACAAAGTCGTCCGCATATCCTTGGGTATAGTACCCTTCTTCATTTAGCCTTCGAAGGAGGCCGTCCACTACAATGCACCACAGGAGGGGCGACAGGACACCCCCCTATGGGCACCCCCGCGGAGCTATCCCCCTTAATATGCCTTCACCCAATCTGGTTTCGAGTCTTCTTCGGCGTAGCATACTTCCTATCCAGCATACTAGCTGTAATTTAAAAAGTATTTGTAAATTAAATTGAAGTCTACAATTGAATGAATAAAAAATTTTAAGTAAAATATGAAGAACTATAAGAGATGAATAGAAGGAGAAATCCATAATCAATGATGTTTTTATAATGAACTTTGGAAATTTTTTAATTTGACTTTGTCCTGATGAGGAAAACAAATTTGTTTTCGAAACGTCGGCAGCTGAATAAAGGTTATATTTTTATTGTATTCGCACTGGGCCCTCTTATAGATGTCCCAGTCCGAAGGCAATTTAGTTCTATTTGCCCTATTGCACAACATTCTTGTCTTTCTACGGAGTCTCTCCAGGTAGGTGTTCCACCATTCTGCTCCCTTCCTAGACTTGATAGTGCTTGTGGGGCAATTGTTCTCATATGATGTTGTCAGAGCCCTTCGCAGAAAATCCGCGGCGTGCTCCAACTCATCAATGGTACCATAGCTTTTGGGGAATTCCGCAAGCCTCCCTTCGAGTTCCTCTTCATATGAGTCCCAAAGTGTATTTCTGGGGTTTCTGATAATAGAAACCACCGGTTTTCCTAGGCTTAATCGGAACACTACGTGTTTGTGATCTGAAAGAGACTCCTCATCGGATACTCTCTAATCAACTACCCTGCTCCTCAGTGCACCTGAAAATAGAGTCAAATCGAGAACCTCACTCCTGTTTTTGGTCTGGAATGTGGGAGTAACACCCCGATTCAGAATCTCCAGCTCTGTGCCTGCTATATATTCAATTAAATCTCTCCCTCTGTCATTGATGTTTGTGCTTCCCCACACCGTGTGGTGAGGGTTAGCATCACAGCCCAACAGAAGAGGAATCTTATTCTCCTGACAATACCGAATTAGAGCCTCCACCTCTCTGGGAGGCGGAGGTCCCCCGGCATCACCAGGGAAATAAGCCGAGGCAATAACTACCTCTAGCCTTTCTCCGCTACTGCCCCTGAGTCTCACCTTAATAACGGTGAGATATCTGGAGCAGAATTTAGGCACCAAGATCGCATCCATACCCTTGACGGCTATGCATGCCCTTGGCGTTTTTTCGTGTGGCCCCGTGTATATGGAGCCACATCCTGACAAGCCACAAATCCTTTCCCTGTAAAACCAGGGTTCTTGGATTGGGGCGAGCCCTGTCTGCACCACAGACATGAGTCTGGCTAGAACCGCCGAGGCGCCTTTGCTGTGGTGCAAATTAATCTGCGTAATGGAAATTCCCGTCTCAGCCATTAAGAGGCTATTTCGGGGCATCTCCGGACGCTTCTGGGAGCCCTGCGGATCCCAGTTGGGTCACCCGGAAGGTAACCCTACTCGCCCCTAGATAGGCACGATAATCTAGAGCCATCAGGGCTCTGATCGAGGATTCAGAAAGTCCAACAACCAGAATCCAGCCTCTCCCCTTCGGCCTGGATCCCTGCCCGTCGGAATATACCTTCCACGAATCAGTTCGTAGGGACGGGTTCTGAAAACTCAGGCGCCCCAGAACGGTCGCCGGACTCTCGGGGTTACCGGGAATCAGTACGGTCGCTCTGCGGTACCTTTGCAGACACTCCGTCCCCTTGACTTCCAAGTTCAGACCTTCTTTTAGCCTGAGCGTTGGGGTTTTCTTGACAATCCAGTCTCGCGACCAGATGTCAGCGGCTTCTACAACGATGGCTCCCGACCTAAGGAAGATGTCGTTCAATCTGGGGGCGCGTCCCTCGCGAGGTAACGCGTCAATCCCTTTTGAGATTTCATTCCTCAAACTGTCCAAGTCCTCGAGAGTCAGACAATTATCAGGATAACCCGACGCAACGACAACCCCCACCAGGGCGTTGTTGGCCATCTGTGCGAATGTAAGGCCCTGTGTTACCAGGGCCTTCTGCCGTTTCAACTCCCTGTTTGGGGGAGTTTCTCCGGAGCCCTTCTTCCTCTTGCCTATAGAATAAGCCTGAGGAGTTGTTCCGGGTAAATTTCCCGCAGCCACTGCCCCCTGCGAGGAGCCTTGGCTGCTGTTTTCGAGCCGTGCATTACGGTCTCTCTTCCTTTGTGCACCACAACGGTTCCTCTTCTTTACGGAGAGTTCCGTTAGTTGCACTCCTACGGCTTCGACATTTTTGTCTCCACCATCATCACTGTTTCGCACCGCCTCTGGTGGGTTGTCCCTTACGGAGCCTCCCACTTTTGGCGGTGGTTTGGGAGAGGGACCCGAAGCGGATCCCTCATTGTTTGTGTTTTGCAATTTATTTTTGTTGTGTAACATTTTTTGTTCCACGAGAAGCTAGGGAAATAAGAAACACCCCCCACAGAGCCCCGCTTGTGGAGGGCGGGTCTACATACTAAGAAATTCAACCTGGTATCCCAAAGTCCCCGTTAAAGCACCTCCTTTGAGACCCCCGCCTGTCCCCCTCTGCTGAGGAAGGCAGGCCAGGATGTCAAAGGATTTGTTAACCCTGGTACCATTCAGCTCTCGACACGGCGATCACATCTTAGCTTGGGAGCATGAGAACTCGCGCTCTCGATATTCCAGTGGGTTTTGCTATTACCCCCTGGAAGGACCGCTCCTTAGTTTGAGTCTCACCGACCAGAGTCCGTCAGTTCCCCAGAGTAGCCACACCTCGCGATATAGCTCCTCAGGTTCACCAATTCCAGATCTGTGGTCAATGAGTCACGTAAGCCCTCCCACCAGCTACAAAGTCACGCGATCCCTAGGGAGAGTTAAGGAACGAAGAAAGGTGTCAAAAAGCGACTTCGTCATCCCTATGCCGAAAAAAAGATTTTGAAGATATTATTGGGCTAAGAAAATGAAATTTTGTAATTTCAATACAATCAGTGGTCTGAAATGGCCCCTGAACATTTTTTTCTGGACTAATACGCACAGAATATCTTCTACAATATAAGTTGAATATTCTCCATAATTAATATTCCTAATAGCATGGACGTTCCCGGCACGTGTAAAATGTCCGCCGCTTGGAAACGTTCCAGGAACGTTCCACTGAGACCTGAAGGGAACCTTCCGTTATTGTTATTTTTCGAAACAATTATTACCTTGTAAACCGTAAGAAATAGGTAAAAATGGATGTCATTTTTGAGTTTTGATTACCGCATATACGACACTATTAATATGATATCCATATCATTAACTGAAATCGATTTTGACCTGTCACTTACGGTTTACGTAATATTTATTGATAATAATAACAATAACGATGATTTATGTTTGGAACGTTCCCAAGCGACGGAAAATGTTCCAGGCACGTTCCGTGCTATTAGGGATGTATATTAAACATATTTATAGTTGGTGACATGAAAGTCTAGAATTTCAGAATACACATTTGAATAGTTTAAAGATTCCAATAGAGTACTTTAAAACGTATTTATAGCTATAAGTTGCCCACAGAGAGTCAAAAAACTCTAAATTCGTGTAGAATCTCATTTTAAATTTAACCTGAAAAAATCGAAGTTCGTAAATAAAGACGAACTCCTCGGGTAGCTGAAACTGGAAGGAGAAAAAGGTTTTTGATTAAGCAGTTAAAAGCAGTGACTGTTGAGTCTCTAATTTTCACTGTGACTACACGTGTTTACACAAAGTAAACACGCAATCATTTTTCGAATACCATTCTTAATTCAGGAGAGTAAAATATTTTTGTCACAAATTGGATAAGTCTGATGATGTCAGATGTCAGTACAGAAGAAAAAAATTGTTTAGCTGACTAATTTGTCTGATAATATTTCAATGTAGGTAGTGAAATAACCTATCATTGTGACCTGTCAAAAAATTCTTTTGTTGAAAAAAACTTATAATCTACAAGAATACAAATATGACTTTTCCAAAATACGTATGAAAATCTACGTGGTGATTCAAAGATTCTCCGCTGGACTCCGCTAGACGGCAGCATGTTACTTACGCACAGTTTTTTTTGGTGCTATTATACAAGGCAAACCTCCTATTCTTCTTGAAATCATGCCTTATTTTTAGTAGTTAAAAATTTAATGAATTCGGTGAACAAAACTTAGTCAAATATATTGTGGCCTTAAGTTGGTATTTTCACATTTTCATCAGATTAAGAGGGTATTAGTATTATGCTTGAATGAAATTTTGGCAAAAATATCTCTTTTAGATATCAGTTTTTATGCGTCTCCACTAGGATGGTCCAAAATTTTTTTTTTTTTTTAATTTTTATCGGGACACCCCCCAAATTTGTTCGAATCCACCCAAAAATAAATCCATTTTTTTTGTTTTGAAAAAAATGATATTTAGGGCTGCCGCAAGCCCCAAGAAGTTTAAAAAGTATTTCCCATGAGAAAAAAATACGTTTTTGTAAATCCTATTCAGAACCCTCAATATTATCTCAATTGAGTTGACACTCAACATTTCTCTTTACAATTAGCAATAGAATATGAATGAAATATCAGTTTTCGAATATCACCCCCATAAGTCTGTTTTATAGGGTCCCAAAGAAACCCCATAAGTGAAAAAATGGGTTTTGCGAGTTTTTGGCGCTAATTATTATTTTTTTGCGGTTCCTTTAATGCGAATTGTTTCTAATACATAAAATATTACTTTGTACTGAAAATTATATATTTTCGTGAATTATTCAAACAGTTCATTATTGCTCTTAGCAATTTTCTCATAGAATGGAGTTAGAACCAATGGTCAGTAATTTGTTATCAACAAAAAACTTGCAAAATTGAAAAGGATTAAAAAATCGATACGAAAACACATTTATCATATATTATGGGCAAAAATAAGCACTTTTTAAGTCTTGTCATTTTTTCGAAAACGCTTCGTTTTCGAGCTACGAGCGACTTAAGGTCGGAAAATAACCAAAATGCGCCATTTTCATAAATTTGTCTCTCGGTTTCTACTGGAGCTTTTTGAATTCATTCGAGGTTACTCGTCGAAAGTTATATTTTCATGAAAAAAATTTTTTATCCTGGCGACATTCTTTCCCCTTTCAAGATTTGCGATCAAAAACTCGTGAAATTCCCCGATCCTTCATGAGCGAGCGAGTAGCCGGAAAACAAAATATCGATTCGCGAACTATTGATATAGTAACTGTATACTTTTTAATTAATGATAGTATCGCATAGTTATCTAAGATTACGAATTATACCTCACATTCAAATGAAAAATAAAGAAATTTAATGTTCTTACAAGAAATGCATATAATAATAGCTATTCATTTATTTATTTATTCTTACAAAAATATACTTTTGTATTTGAATATAAACTATTATAACTTTTATATAAAAAATACGATATTCAAACAAAATTTAAACTAACGTACTGGGCTCTAATTATTTTGAAGGAGATACAGCCATGGAAATGTTGCAGAAATTCATTTGTTCCTGCAGTGGAAATCGCCCTGCAGCGACGAAGAAATTTGTTCTTGCTTATCACAAGGTTCTAAATGTTGCAATCTGTGCTCTTGCTCTATAAAATGTAAAAATCGAGAAATAAAAACTGACGATATGCGAGCAGGGACTGAATGTGAGACTGAAGATTAGTTGTTCATGATCATCTAATACTTAGAAATAAATATAAATAAAAGTTTATATTTAAGCATAAATGTATATTTTGTATTAATAAATAGTTATTATTATATGCATTCCTTGTAACAACATTGAATTTCTCTATTTTTCATTTAAATGTCAGGTATAATTTGTAATCTGAGATAACTATGCGATACTATCATTAATTAAAAAGTATACAGTCACTATATCAATAGTTCGCGAATCGATATTTTGTTTTCCGGCTACTGCCCGCTCGTGGAGAAGACCATTGGTACGAAAAAATGTCACAAAGATTTTTTGTTCGCAACAACATAATACATCGATTAGAAAAGGTTCCATCCTGGCGAAACTATCTGGTTGGCCAACTCGTTTTTTCATACGTCTTTTGAGGGGTGCACAGCTCGCCTATTATGTGTTTGTATTTAGGCAAATTGTAGATAAAGCGGACGCAGGCATTTAACGCACGCTCGAGCTTTAAATTTAAATCGTCTGATAAGCCATCGTATACCAAACAACCGTAGTTAAAGTGGGGTAGGATTAGACTCTTAACCAAAAGTATCCGCGTTGAGGTAGGTAAAGAGTCATTATTCCTATATAGTTGCTGTAGAATACTGTATGTTTTCCTCGAGACGCTCTGTACCTGTTCCTTCCAAGACGAGGTACGGTTATGAAAATATCCCAGATCTTTAACTACTTCCGAGAAAAGGATAGCGAGATTCTCGATACGAAGTGGTGGAAAAGATGTCAAAGTTTCAAGTAACGGAGAGGAAGTAGGTCCCACAACAATTGCCTGAGTTTTGCCCGGATTAAGAGTAAGTCCATTCTTCCAGGCCCAGAGGATCACACGATCAATATCCTCCTGGAACAAAACAAGTCATCCATTTAGCGAAGAAATTGGTCCCGATAAATAAATTTTGAAATCATCAGCATATTCGTGGTAGCTACCATGCTGAAGTTCACTTCCAAGGTCGGATGTGAATCAATTGAAGAGGAGGGTTGCCAGAATGGAACCCTATGGAACCGCACACTTGACCTCACCCCAGTCAGAAAGCCCACCACTACTATCAATAATTCTGTGAGACCGATTATTAAAATAGGACTGAAACCATTTCATGACAGAGTTTGACAGGTTAAAAGATTTCAACTTTTGTAGGAGTAACTTATCGTTAACCAAATCAAATGCCTTCAAAAAATCAAACAGAGCAAGAATCGTGATCTCCCTGTTATCCATTGCTAATCTGAGATCCGTCGTTGCCTTGAGGAAAGCAGTAAGAGTACTATATTTTGCACGGAAACCTGATCGCATCGGGTCAATGGCCTTAGATAATTGAAGAAATTTGGAAAGTTGCAAGTGAACAATTTTTTCAAGTGGTTTAGAGCGTACACATAAAATAGAAATTGGCCGGAAGTCTTTCGGGGTAGTAGGTTTAGAAATTTTGGGAATTGGGTAAATAACAGCCTTTTTCCAGATATCTAAGAAGATACCGACCTGAAGGAAAGCATTATAAAGATACAATAGGATAGGAAAGATAATTGGAAGTGCAAGTTTAATCATCTTAATTGATATTCCATCAGTCCCAACGGCATTTGATTTAAAGAGTTTTTTCCAAAAGTATTTCAGATGTGATGTCATCGAAAAAGAAGTCAGTCATTAAATGTTGAATTGAGAGAGGTAGTGGAAGATGAGTATGTCAAGTCTGGTGTAAACGTCTAAGAAGATGCCAAATGTCCTCTCTTTTGTCTCTATGTGCAATCTCATTATAATTGTATTGATTGAACGCATCTCTAATCTTAGTTTGAACTAGGTTCCTGAGTTTACGAAATTGTGCTAGTATTATACTGCTTTTTGTTTATTTTGCAAGTCGGCGCTTGCCATCACGTTCCCTCATCAGATTTTTTATTTCAGATGTGATACAAGGGGCAGCTTTATCAAAGTTTTTAGGAACTTGTAGCGGAGAAAATTGGCTGAATGCGGTCTCTAGGTAATTAGTCAGAGCGTCGATCTTATCATTTATATCTGTACCTTGTAATATTTTTTCCCAATCATACGTCATTAGATGATCGTGGAATGTACGTTCATCAATTTTAGGAAGATTCCGCACCAGTCTTTGGGTTGCCTTTGTATTTAAATTAGAAGAAAATTCAAAGGTAATTTTAATCAAGTCGTGATTAGAGAGAAAAGGAATAGCATTTTGTTCGTAGGATACAACCTTATCAATATCGTCCACAATCATTAAGTCAATACGAGTACTGGAACGATCAGTCTGGTGAGTGGAATCATGAGGTACAATCGAGAGTCACGAAGAGTATACCAAGGATGTTAGATATTTAGAATGATAGGAAGTAAGATTTAAGTTAGTGTTAAATACTCCAGTAAGTATAATGTTATTAAAGTTAGGAATAAGTGAAAAAATTATCGATTCTAGCTCAGTGCCATATGAGGCATTGGGTGGTTTATATACCGCTCCCACTAAAATACTATCAGAAGTTGATTTAACTTCAACAAAGAGAAACTCGGTCATGGAATACGTAGCTACTGGACTCACATCAACCACGGTCCCACCAAGACTATCACGTAGGAAAAGACAAACTCCATCACCCCTTCTATCGTCTCGGTCTCTTCGAAAGAGCGAATAGTTGTCAATTACATATTGCGAGGCTAGAGGGTACATTTGAAGTTAACCAGGTCTCAGAAACAGCTATTATATGGTGGGAACATGTACTGAAGAAATGCTTGAATTCTAGAAAATATGCCAAGAGAGACTGGGCGTTCACATGACAAATGCTTAAGGCAGGGCTCTCCAGAAGGCAGTCAGTGACTGCAACGACTGCCAATTGGCAGTCGCGGGACTAGGTCAAACAGGCCCTCATAAATCTTGTCGTTCGACTGGTCCCTAGTCCTTCACGGTCATTATACCTCCTTCTGGAATAAAATATATTTTGAATTCGAGTAAAAACAAAATTCAGACCGCCCGGTCTGAAGGACGCCGAGGCGTAATTCACTGAGACCGTAACCCTTCGCTTAATTCCTGGAAAACTAAGAAAAAAATAACAGAAAAAAAAGGCGGCAGTCATGCACTTGTCGTGGCAGTCAGCACCTGCTGAAAGTGGTGAGCCCTGGCTTAAGGTATCCATGGATATATTAGGAGAAACATTTCATAAAAAAATCAATTCAAAAATAAAAAACTTACGCAGCAATCGTAAAAATTGACTGTGACAAAGAACAATTATCAACACACCCCAAACTAAGTGATTACAATTCAAATTAGAAATTTGGTAATGAGTGTAAATAAAAAAGATACAAAAGTGATAATAAACAGTTTTGAAAATAGTGACGTATGTCTCTCAACAAATTTTCGACAAAACTGGACATGATTTCGTAAATCGATATAGGAATATCCGGAGAGCTATAAATATTAGGATGAAATGAGAACATTTAAGGTATCCAAGGCGCACAATTATTCTAAATATGTATTATACAATTATTCTCAAAGAGATCAAAATCAAGATTTAAAGCCACTAGTTTCAATATGAGATCAAGTTTGCTATCTGGAGATACATATATACAAGGTATGAAAACCTGAAAAATATTGAAGATATATTCACCGACGGGCTTCAAATTGGCAAACAAAAATAATATCATAAAGAAATTCAAGTACCTCTTTATGCAAACAAACAAGATTAATATATTTTGCGGAGCAAAAATTAAAGAAACACATATAGCTATATAGTATTAGCACTTATATAAAATTAATGCTAAGGTTAGTCGGAGAAAAGTTAAAAAAATATTGGACTTAACCCATGGTTGCTATTGAAGTCCCTCTATAGATTGTAGATTTGAAAGGTGTATTCTCGACGAACCGTCCTTCTTTCTACAAAAAATTCTTCCACCAGAAATCCAAAGATATTTGATTTTCATGTCTCTTCGAAGACCGAGAGCAATAGCATATATTTTCCGGTTGAGTGGACTTAAGGCCTCTCGAAGATGAATAAAGCGTTTCTCATTTCCAGTCCATCCAATATCCGATGTAGAGAAATCTCTTTTGACTTTACGTCTCTCGATCATTTTATCTCGTAGATCTTGGCGACTGAATTTAACTACGATGATCGGAGAGGTATTAGGTTGTGTGAGAGATGGTGCTTTGATAATTCGGCAGAGGTTGACTGGCAATTGACTCAACGTTGGCCATAAGGTCATCGTTGAGCTTCATTGGATGACCATGAATTTCAAGTGTAGTGTGTAAGGCCGCTTGATAATTTACATTCTGCGCATGCTCCAGCGCAACCACTTTAGCCTTAAGGTCATTAGCTTTCTTTTTGAACAGTACAAATTTCCTCACTTTGTACTTTAGAGCTGGCTTCAAGAGTCACAATATGACGAGTGTTATTGGAGAGGTCATTATTTATTTCCAAAAGGGTAGAGTTTAACTTCTCATTAAAATCCTGTTGTCGGGTTTCGAATTCACTGAATCTCATTAAAATCACACTTCGGGCCTCCGAGACCACTTGACGTAAAAGTTCAATGAAATCCGAAGGTAGAGCAGGTGCATTGACAGAAGTGGTTGTGAAGGGTACGGAATTTATATTTTCGACGTCACGAGAATCACTGATCTCATAATTGGTAGCAGGGTTGGTATTAACTGCCGCAGATGTGGCACTAGTGGTTGAAAAAGTACATCTCTTGCAGACATAATCAATCTGCCGTTTTTTCAGTTGATCAAAAGTTTTTTTTTGTGATACCAACATAGCACAGGTCAAATGGAAGAAATTTCCACACACATGGTTTTTTAGTCAATCCCATGGATCATAGAAAAGTATCCCTTTTTCGTAGGTAGTCTTTTAGGTTCTTTTGCTCGGTTCGTTTCGGAATATAATCTGAAAAAATGGATTTCGTCCTTGTCCGGTATTGCGAGGACGGTTTACTGCATGAATTGCTGGATGACCTAGTGGTTGACAGTGAATTCGTGCCCCTCGAAGATCTATGCGATCCTTCAACATTTCCTTCTTGTGAAGAGTGTTTAGATTTTAATTCATTGTTGGAATGTCAGGACACTTCCAGCGATTTATTACCGGATCCGCTCAATTCCAACCCAAAAATGTGTCTGAAGGGAAGGAGATGAAGGACCTTCAAAGTGCGCCAATCACAGTGTCCGATTTGATGGAATTTTTCCAGGCTACGGTCAATGGCGGGAGTGTGGTTCCGGAACCGAAAAGTTAAGTTCCCGAAAATACTGCGAAATTCTTTTAAGTGATAAACACTGAGATTCCCAATCCGCCCGGAAATTTTTATGTTGGCTCGAAAAATATGGGGAATGAACGAGATATTCACTAAACTTCATTTCCACAATGCATTTCGCGGAGTGGAGCCACTTTTTTGAAATCAAAATTGGACATCAAGGCCCCTTGCTTTGTTGCAGAACCGCAGCCTGGATGTTAAGCTGATACAGCTGGATCAAATAATTTAATTTTAAGTGATCTGTGGCCCCGAGTTTCAGTTACCGATTCCGAGTTGGAGCAAAAGGATCTTCAAAAACGCCCCACTTCAAAATCGCAAACATATACTTTGAGAACATGTCGGCGTAAATCTTCGCGATATGATCCGGTGTTGTCCCCCATCACGCTTTCTAGATTATTCTTACCCCGAGTATTCCGGGGAAATTAGCTCGAAAAAGGTCGATTTCCAGAAAAAAAAGGTATAGTTTTTTTTCTTCACAATCATGTCCCTGAAGGCATTAGGAATGAATACCAAAAAAGTTCCCCATCATATCGGCGCCGCATACACCCCTAGCCTCGAAAAACATCCCTTAGACGGGTAGTAGCGCTGGTTTTTGGCTATTATATACGAAAGGGTGCGTCGGAGGATAAAAATGAATAGAAGTGAAAATATTTATAATAGAATTTGCAATAAAAAAGGTTGCATACGCTTTTGCTGTACAGGCCATAGGTGATGCGTAATCAGCTCCAGCAGTGGGGGGGATGTTTCAGCGTACGGTGCGAAACGTACTAGCGCGCTTATTTTTCGGCCCATAACTCATAAAAGGGTAGTTTTTGGACAAAAATGCATAGAAGACAATTTGTAGAGCAGAAAATTTCCTTTTAGGACCAATACATTCTTTTTGGATTACATCAATTTGGAAAGTCATTATTATTATTTTTGTACAGTTCACGTACAAGCACTGGGATCTCATTTCCACCTACCTGTAAGGTAGAATTTTTGTTGCGTTTTCTTTTTATTGTGGTTTACAAACGAAATTTCAAGTTCTTTCAAAAATATAATTTAACATTCCATAGTTAAATATATAACAATTCAAATATCGCTTTTTTAAGTTTTCTTATAAAACTCATTATTTCTGTTAGAGATTGCTTTACTCAGCCCTTGAACTCTTATATTTTGAAATATATCTCATGAAAAGTGAAAGTTGGAGTGCCGATAAGAGGCTGGACTCGCGCTAGGCTAGACCACTTGAGATTTTTTACGTGGGTCCAGACCCATCTGCGGGTGGGAATGGCTTGTACGTGGTGAACTCGTTTTTAAGGGTCCCAAGCATCCTCAACTGACGGGATAAACTCTTCTTCGTATACGCAACCCCATAAATACTACACCCTGTATATTCAAGAAAGGGACCCTCTCTATATGCACTTGTTCTACAGAATAAGCAGTAATGAGGCTGAAGTACTATGAGGCAGTTGTGTTTCGAAATTCTTCATGGCTTCAACATGTAAATGTTTTATATGCGAAAAAAGTTTGAGTGTATGTGAGACAGTCGAAGTAAAAAGTGGAATTGACAATCTTAGACGAGTGAGTGAAATTCGCAAAGATGGATACATGAACTTATTACGAAGGGCCGACTCGATAGAAGTACATACAATATGTAGACTGGAGTGTATTAGGCAGCGTAATATTAATCCAGATTCAAAAACATCACAAAAAGATCCAGGTAAGAATAATCCAGTTTTGCGGTCTGCCGAAATATTTAATTTCAAGACAAAAGGCCTGTTTTGTGGCAAAAATTGGGACCCAGAAGCAGAAAAAAAGAAAATGAAAAACCTACATAACCCCATTTACATGGTGCGTACTATAAGTCTCAAAGATAAGATTTCAATGGATGCTACAAGCCGGAAGGACGAATTGGGTGAGCAAGTTTCAAGAGGGATGAACAGCGTATCATGCCTTATAGCAGAAGCTGCTCGTTACCATAAAAAATGTTATTTTAAATTTGCACAGATTCCATCCTTGACTAAGAAAAGAGGAAGACCTGAAGATCAAAATTTGGTTTCTGCATTCGGTGAACTAAGCTCCTTTATTGATGAGAGTGATGAATTTCAATTCACACTTAAGGCATTGATCAGAAAAATTGAAGAGCATATGCCCGATAGATCATCGGTGACAGAAAAAACATTAGAAGCAAAATTACTTACTACTTATGGGGATCAGGTAATGTTTGCTAAAACTCGAGCTGAACTAACAATTGTTTGCTTCCGCGGATCGGGATTAAAAAGTCATAAATAGTTGGTATACAAGTCCATTAGGCAACGAAGGAGAAGAACGTATGAGAATTGTGACTGCAGCGGGACATATAGTATAAGAAGATATTCGAAGCACTCCATATAACAGGCTACCCAGATGTCAAGGACTTTATGTGTGAAGCAAATGCTTCAATTGTACCCACATTGCGTACATCTTTAGATACAGTTATCATAGCAGGTAAAAAAACTGATGCTGAAAAATTGCAAAAAAACGTCTATAGCCATCGGTCATGCTACAACTGCAGCAACAAGACCTCGCTCATTTATTTCTTGCCTATTACTTTCTCTGGCGGTAATTTTATTCAGAAAAGTTGCGTCAAAAAATATTGTAAATACAGTTGCAGCTTTGAGTTTCTGCTAAAGCTACAGGGATGTCGCGCTATTTGAAGCATCTACTGTTAAATCTTGGAAACCTGATTAAGACATAAATTCCTTTTTCCAGTATATTTTTGACAACGCGTATTACAACATAAAAAACTTAACTGGGAAAGGTACATTTCATTCCATGGGTTTAATAAAATGCATAAATCCAGCAAACAAGGTTCTAGATCAAGAAATTTGCAAATTGCGAAGTGTTCCTTCATCTAAAGAGATCGCAAGTATACCGATCAAATCCCAATACAAACAATGTCTAAAATTTTATCAACAAAAGAAGATAATTTTTATTCCGAGTAATATTATCAACCAATGATCAGTGGAATAGGCCTATAGGCGAGACCACAATAAAAAAATCGCACCAAAAACTCTACCTTACAGGTACGTGGAAATGAGATCCCAGTGCTTGTACGTGAACTGTAAAAAAATAATAATAATGACTTTCCAAATTGATGTAATCCAAAAAGAATGTATTGGTCCTAAAAGGAACTTTTCTGCTCTACAAATTGTCTTCTATGCATTTTTGTCCAAAAACTACCCTTTCATGCGTTATGGGCCGAAAAATAAGCGCGCGAGTACGTTTCGCACCATACGCTAAAACATCTCCCCCACTCCTGGAGCTGATTACGCATCATCTATGCCCTGTACAGCAAAAGTGTATGAAACCTTTTTTATTGCAAATTCTATTATAAATATTTTCATCTCTATTCATTTTATCCTCCGACGCACCCTTTCGTATATAATAGCCAAAAACCAGCGCTACTACCCGTCTAAGGGATGTTTTTCGAGGCTAGGGGTGTATGCGGTGCCGATCTGATGGGCAACTTTTTTGGTATCCATTTCTAATGCCTTCATGGACATGATTGTGAAGACAAAAAAACTATACCTTTTTTTTTTGGAAAAAAGTCTAATTTCCCCGAACTAGAGAGATGGGGCCTAAACCCGGGACTTCGATCAGAAGGACCCTCTTTGATGCTCTCGGTGGAGTAGACATATGGGAGGAAAACCCCGAAAAAACTCCATTTCGCGTAGAATGGAAGGGTATTGTCATGATTGGCAAGGGTTGGTGGTCTGATTCTACCGTAAAGGACGCCATTACCAGGAGTATTATCACAGAATTTTTGCTAGTCACAGAAGATGGTCCGTTGTTTCCGGGGTATTTGGATATTTGTTTGTGTCTTCACGGGTAAAGGTGCTGTATTAAAATTGTATCATTCACTTAAATTTTCTTTATTTAAATTCAGTTATAGACTAAGTTACAAATGAGTGGTTAAACTAAATATCTCAAAATGCGCGAAACAGGCTATGAGTGCAACCCGATCGTCGTCTCGTTAAGGATGGTTTTAGACTGCCGCAAAAGTAGAAGTGAAGAACATTTCAAAATTTGGAAATTCGAAGAAAACTGGTAACCCTGGATTCTACCTGACAATAATGAGTGAGATCGATTGAAGGCTGTCGGTGCCTTAAGTTTATTGGGGGCGATTATCTTATGGTTTGGATGTGCCGATGAGGTACAGAAATACAGGCTAAAAATTCAAGCTTACTTTAAAATGGAAAATATGAGTCACTGTGTCGAACATTCCGCCCACTTTGAAAGGTCTCCTTCCGAAACAATCAACATTCATGCAAAAATTCAATTCAACAATAGCATAATATAATTTATAATCTAGTACAAATTCAGATAACTACTACTGGAAACAATTAGTATTTAGAATGTTTAATGGGCAAGACACTCAGCTTTGACACTGGTCGGTCCAGAACAGAATCGTGGATTCTATCTGAAGCAACACGTATTACACCGTCCTTGCCTGGGTGAAGCTCAGTAACACGTCCAAGTTGCCACTTGAGAGGGGGCAGATTATCATCCTTCAAAAGAATCAATGATCCTAATTTGATGGGATCGAGATTGGTGCGGGACCATTTGTACCGCTGCTGAAGCTGGTGCAATTACTCCTTTTGCCAGCGTGACCAAAAATGTTGGACAATTTGCTGCATATGCCGGTAACGATTCAATCGCGATACTGGAAGGTGACGTAAATCTGGCTGTGGTAATGCATGCAATGAGTCTCTAACAAGGAAGTGTCCAGGAGTTAAGGGCTGAAGGTCATTAGGGTCATTGGATAAGGGAGATAAAGGACGGGAATTCAAACAGGTTTCTACTTGAGTTAATACAGTGTATAACTCTGCGAATGTGAGTTGAGATTCGCCGATGACTCGCTTGAAATGATTTTTGACCGATTTGACAGCGCTTTCCCATAACCCATAACAATAACAATAACAATTGAAAACAAATCGTCCTGAATCGTGGGTCCAACGTGCTGGACTGCATTTAGTGATATTCCGGAGGAAGTTTTTGTAGATCCGTCGAAGAACACACGAATCTTAGTAGTCGTGCTATCGGGTTTCATCACCGCGTGATGAGAAAGATAATATATTGGAGGGTCAGGCTCAATTTGATCTAAAGCCACCTCAGTCATGTCACCGGAGGCTTCGTATTCCTCCATAAATTCCAGGTATCCGTTCTTGAGTTCTGCATCCTTTTCTAACATGCATTCCATTGTACTTAATCGCTTTTTGGCGATCTCGAGAAAATTTCCTAGATCCATTACCCGGTCGCAGTAAGGGATGTTGAAAATAAATCGCCCGTCACTAGCGCGTTTTGTTCTTGCGATAAAGTGCTGCTCACAAACATTTTCTGTGTCGAGTTCCTTCGCGCCTTTACTAGAGGAAATCTGATCTAATTCCCAAAATTTTTCAACTTGATTATGCTACTGTTGGTTGGTGACAACTTGATGACAAGAAGTCTTGAATTTTCTAGTATTCTTCGAAGCTAAGAGTTTTTCTGCTAGTACCCATCCTAAGCACTGCTTCCCGTGAGTTTCATAAAAATCTAAATTTTCCGTTGAGCGCCAGGCCTGTTCGAGGCCACTTAAATTCTCAAAATTCAAATCTCGAAATTAATTAGATACAAAATCCAGAAGTCAGAAAAAACGAGAAACTAAACTTAATGCACAGAACGCAGTGTACCAGCTTCTCGCACGGTCAGCTCAGACTCGGTACTTGGGCGTGCTTCGCAAAGAAAGAGGGTTCGAAAACATCAATAAATGAAAACTCAACATTTACACCAAACAAAGCACGTAATTTATTTGATGCATGGTAATTACAAAATCTAATGGTTTACAATCCTAAAAATTGTTCAAGGCTCAAATAATAATTTTCTCGGCATGTTCACAATAAGGAAAAATCTTAAATCCTAACCTAAAATACTCGACCTAAACTAACCTTGAGTGGTTAGGCTTCTCTGCCCGGAACTCCATGCTAGGCACTTTTAAATAAAACTTAAGAGCTCTAAATTCTAACCTATATTCGAGCTAGGCCAACTCCCACAAAAATTCAATTTAATCGCTGAAACAAAACTCAAAAATAACTATTCACGGAAACTCCGTACGATTAGAACCAAAATTCTTTAAAAAAATTCGATTGAAGAAAATTATCCATCACGTTGATTTCAGAAGTCTAGTCGTTAGTGAAACATAACCTCAAAACTGGCCATAGCCTAACTTCACTAAATTAGTAACGACCCATAACTAGTCCTAGCCTAATTTATTTCATTAGCAATAGCCGAACTCAAATCTTTGCTCAAACTCAACAGTATCTCAAAATAACACAAGACCTAGACCTCTATATTTCAACCGTGATTCTAATAATTTGCTTAATGAAATCTCCAAACCTTAACGTCTTTATTTTCTGGAGAAATCGGGACCAGCTCGCCTAATTCTATCAACTCTAAATTTACTCAAACAAATACTACTCACATGGCTTAATTATCTCAAAACAAACTGATGACCTCGACATAAATCAATAGCACACTCTAAATTCGACAAATAACATATTTAAATTTTGATCAATGAAACACTAGAAATTCAGCAAATAGTACACTCGAAATTCAGTAAATAGCCTATCAAAATTCAATCAATAGAAAATTTGAAATTTAGTACACAACATGCTCAAAGTTCAATCAATCGCGCATTTGAAATTCTCCGAGTCACATATTCAAAATTTCATCAATACTACCTTCAAAATTCAACAAGTACTATACTCAAAAATTTCATCAACAGCATATTTGAAATTCAGTGAATAACATAATCAAAATTAAATCAATAACACATTAGAAATTCAGCGAGTAACATAATCAAAATTAAATCAATAACACATTAGAAATTCAGCGAGTAACATATCAAAATTAAATCACAATTCTCGACGCTCAAAGACTATCAATTTTACTCACAATAAAGGAGGTGGGGTAGGGGAAGCTCTACACTTAGTGACACTTGAATGGGACTCGATACGATATTTCACGACACTAGAAAATCGGGATCCATATTTTTATCATTAACACTTTGGAGCAAAACTCGACTGGGCTCAGTTCCGAAAAAATGGCACAATTCTTGGTTAACACATGGAAAAGGGGTTCACTCAAGATTAAAGAAAATTGGGTTTCGGGGCACAACTCAACTTGGGACGTCATTATGTGAATAAATGGGATACACAGAGAGGCTCAACAGGACATTGTTCAAAGTTATGCATTTTGGGGGCAACTCGACTGGGGGCTCAGTTCCGAAAAATTACACATAAAATTCACATTCGGGAGAAACATTTCTGATATATTATTCATGAACACTTCACTAAAATGATTGTATAACAAGGAAAAAGGCCCAGTTAAAGAACCTCCGTCTCGACCGTGGGTAACGCCATTTTCAAAAAAGTACATTAAAATTCTAAAATTCCATTATAAATGGCCACGTGTCGAGCGAAGTTTCCTTTTGCTCAAAATTTAAGAGTTGGCCTTACCCGTGGTATTCTGGAACGTCGACGATGAACTTCCTGATGATGGGGGAGTTGTGGAGTAAATCTTCACCGCTTCGTGAAGAAAATTGCTTGCGAACAAAAATGCGAGAAAGTATAAATTGTACTGTTTGACTCAACACGAGGAAAAATAAACTGGACTCGACGCGGCTGCGGTCGGCAGAGAAGAATGAACGTAGCGGCAACGGTACGGGACTCTGTCTCGGCGTTCCTTCTCCTCCTTCTTTCTGGCGTTCCTATTGGTGGTAAGGCCGCTGCGGTGACGGGGTGCTGGGTTTACATTCCAGGGCCGTATGAATAAGTGGAGCTCGGTACCCTGTTATTTTCGGTTTTCATCCTTCCTTCCCTCTATTATCACCAGGATTGATCCACTGTTGTTATTTCGACATCCTTAATTTCCAAATAACCCATTAGATCACCTCCTGGAGCCCGAAATTACCCTGGCTGATCAGAGCAGGATTTGGTTCGGTACCAATTGGTATCAGCCGACGTGAAGAGGGCCTTGCGCATTGAGATTCCCTAGTCATGTTGGGAATTGATGAAGAAATTTCTCATCGAGAAGTTTCCAAAAAGGTTCTACGCCAGGTAGATGAGTCATTCCGGATTTTCCGCAACTTGTAGCGTTGCTTCAAAACTGGCCGGCATCCTAACATGAATCCTTGCAGATGAGGATCCACAGCTCCTTTGAGTCTGACAGACGATAGTAGTTGGAAAAGGCGGGAGAATTCAAACGGCCTGACGTGTGTGTCAGTGGAATCTCGCTGTTCTGAAAGTCTCAAGTGGCGTCCCATTTGAGTCTCGAAGTCGCAAAAAGTCCCTCGATGTCCCACGATGTCTCGACGAGTCCGAATCGTTAGAAAAAATGAAAGAAATGAACAGAATAAGTCCTTAAAATCATAAATCTTAAATCTAGCCCTAGTCATGGTGTTTCCGTACCGCAGCCGCGATTTCTGCCCGTTCAAAATTAAATCTCTGAATTTACGAAAAATCTTTAAATGTCAAATGAAAATTTATCAATTAGAATTCGTGAGTTGCAAGAATTTTGCAGCGTCACAACATAACAATTCCCAAAATAGGCCAGCCCCGATTAGCAGATCCACCTGCGGATTCTTAATTGTTGGATTGGCAAGTTGAATATGACAAGGAATCTGGACGTTTTCCAAATCCTTTGGCGAGACAGGCGTATATTGAGTGATACATGATGTGACCAAGCAGTGCAGTGAAGTCTCATAATGTCCAAACTTAGACCTAATGACTGCACACGTCCTTTTTCTAAGATTGAGTCCAATTTGCTCTACCCGGAAATTGTCATATAAATCGCAGAAGCAGGTAGTCCTAGCCGACGCGACGGCACAAGTCCTCAGTAATTATATTAGGTTGTGATCCCGTATCGAGTAAAACTCTACATTCATGAAAATTGCCTTTACGATCGCGAATATGCACAATTGCAGTTGATAGCACAACATACAGATCTTCATCGCGATCAAGCTTTTGCGATGATCCAACGATATGAGACGTGTGACAAATTAAATTTTCATGAGATGATTCTTGTTCTTGATCAAGTTTTTTAGGCTGAGATGTCCATTCCATGTGCAGTAGGGTGTGATGCCTTTTTGCACATTTCCTACAAGATCCTGATTGGCGGTTCCTATTTCCATGGCCAGAGTAGAGACAGTTGAAACACAAATGCAATTTTCTAACCGCGTTTACTCGTTCGGAAACGGAAAGTTTTTTAAACTCGTTGCAATCATAAATTGCGTGAGGTTTTGTACATAACGCACACGCCGATTTTTCTGTGGCTACATGAGACGCAAGATTGCCACTAGGTTTTTTGTGGTTAGGTGCATTCGACTTAACTAGAGAGTTTGTGGGTAAACCTTGTTTTTCTGTTTAAGCTCGGTGCAAAAATTTACCTTGATCTTCTCGAAAGATTAAAAAATCCTTGAATTTTAGTAATTCCCTACACTTTGCTTGCTTCTTTTCCCATTCGCGTCTAGTATTTGGGTCTAATTTTTCGCAAATTAAAAACAGTAATAAGGTATCCCATTCGTCGGTTGGTTAGTTTAATGCCGTCAACGCGCGCAAATTATTGTTCATGTCGTTAATAAATTGTCGCAATTCGGTGAACGATTCCTTAGCTACTGTCTTGTGTTTACAAAGTGCACGAACATGATTATATATATTAGTGCATTCGAATCTTCGTATCAGTCCGTTAACGATTTCCATGCAGTATCATAGTTTACATCTGAAATTCCTAACGACTGAATTACGCGAGCTGCATCCCCTGTGAGTGCTTGATTCAAATAATGAAATTTATCAATATTTGCAATGTCTCTATCGTGAACTATTGCCTTAAAGGAATCACGGAATTTTATCCAACTTTCGAGAGACCCGTTGAAGGTCGGCAACGGCATTCTTGGTAACTGGTAGCTTGAATCACCAGAACTTGTGATTAGAGAACGAAATCGATCACTCGAATTTGATGATATCTGTGCCATACTTTGTGCATTTGTAGGAGCACGCGTGTTAATTTCAATATGTTTCCTAGCTGAGGCCACTAATTCGCAATATCGACTCTCAAATTTAGTGCGTTCCCTTTCTTCTCGTTCTTGAGATTCTACATCTTCATTCTTAGGATCTAACTCCATGCGCGTCTGTACTTCATCGAAGGCATCATACTGCAATTCTAATCTCTCTAATTGTACCTTAAGTACACCTACGCTGTCACTTCTCTTATCGAGGCCATTCCAAAAGGTTGCGAAGCGAGTCACCTTACTTTTTATCACGGACCGTTCGATTTTTAATTGATCAAGGGACTTCATAGATTTTTTGAGAGAATATAAGGAAATGTTAAGGAATTGGATTTTAGTGTTGGAAGACTCACCCTTTCTTGCGTACTGCTGATCCGCTTCTAAATGTTGGCTGTGTCAGAGTCCTAGACACATCTATTAGCCTCAACTAAAGTTGAAAGTCAGCGACGGCTACAGATCCAGTTGCTTCTTGTAGAATTCAGGCTTATTCCTTGGTAAATGCATTTGTCACAAATTCACACTTCAATCTTCATTCAAATTTATATTCAATTCTGAGTGCAAGATTGAAAACCATAACGTCCAAAGTTCAAAGAATAGAAATCTCAGTTTAACATTCCAAATTAAATAGAAATTTTCACCACTATTCAAATGATACGAAGCACAATGAATTGTGTATCAAAGTCTTGATACTATTATAAATAATAAATGATAATAAAAATATAAATAAATTATAAATAATAATAAATATGAAGGTGCTATATTAAAATTGCATCATTCACTTAAATTTTCTTTATTCAAATTCAGTTATAGACTATGTTACAAATGAGTGGTTCAACTAAATATTTCAAAATGCGCGAAAGAGGCTATGAGTTCAACCCGATCGTCGTCTCGTTAAGGGTGGTTTTAGAGTGCCGCAAAAGTACCTGAGCATTACTGGTGACACGCAAGTATGGATTCCAATGTTTCCAGAAAGGTAGAAGTGAAGAACATTTCAAAATTTGGAAATTCGAAGAAAACTGGCAACCCTGGATTTTACCTGACAATAATGAGTGAGATCGATTGAAGGCTTTCGGTGTCTTAAGTTCATTGGGGGCGATTATCTTATGGTTTGGATGTGCCGATGGCCGATTGACCCGTCTTTAAGTTTTCTTCTACAAGGGACCGAAATATGCTAAGTCTATGCCTTAAAACTGTGCATACCATCATAATCACAAACATAAAATTTCAGTCGGCTGTAGGACAATATTTCTGAAGAGCAGATGTACAATATTGAGATACAGAAATATAGGCTACAAATTCAAGCTTACTTTATAATGGAAAATATGAGTCACTCTGTCGAACAGTTTGAAATTTGCCTTTTATTATTTTGTTAAAAATAACTGGTTTTTTGTGTGAATTGCCAACATAACCTAAAATTTTCAAACTGTGAATATTTGTTTAAAATTTGACTTTTATTATTTTTGTTAAAAATAACTGATTTTTTGTGTGAATTGCCAACATAATCTAAAATTTTCAAACTCTGCGAATATTTTTTTGAAATTTGCCTTTTATTATTTTGTTAAAAATAACTGTTTTTGGTGTGAATTGCCAACATAATTAAAAATTTTCAAACTCTATGAATATTTTTTTGAAATTTGACTTTCATTATTTTTCTTTAAAATGTCTGATTTTTGGTCTGAATTACCAACATAATCTAAAATTTTCAAACTTTGCGAATGTTCGTTGAAATCTGACTTTTATTATTTTTGTTAAAAATAACTGATTTTTGTTGTGAATTGCCAACATAATCTAAAATTTTCAAACTCTGTGAATATTTGTTTGAAATTTGACTTTTATTATTTTTGTTAAAAATAACTGATTTTTGGTGTGAATTGCCAACATAATCTAAAATTTTCAAACTCTGTGAATATTTGTTTGAACTTTGACTTTTATTACTTTTGTTAAAAATAACTACTTCCAGTGATGACAAGCCAATCAGGATTTTAGCAATGATTGAAGATGAAGATGGTGTTTTTGTTATTTCCTCCTATTTTTATTATAGGTGGATGTCGAAAGTACCCTTTGGGAAAATGGGCAGCCAATACTTTCCCCACGAAAGACTGTGGTAATCGACCATGCAACGTATATTTTGCCTTATGATTTTAATTTAAAGAGTAAACGCTCTTTAGAATATAGGAGAAACAAGATTAAGAAATTAAAAAGAGAGCAAAGAGACTGTAAGGAATTTTACATGCTTGATCGAAAATTCATATTCCAAGAGGATAGGAATATCACAAGTGTGAGTGTTTGGAAGTTTTTTTTACATACAATTTTTGTTGTTTGTCAGGGAGTTTGAAAAATATGTTAATTATGTTACATTTTGATTAAGCTTCGTGACTGCAATATGTAGTATTGCCATATCACTAAGAAGCTATTGGATGCCAAAATGTGAAGAAGGAAATTTGAATTCATGGGGTACAAATTATCACTGCCTTTCGAATGGGGTACGGGCAATTTCATTTGTTCTAATGAAGCTCAAAAGGCCCTAAACCAACATATTCTCTCATCAAGTGATCCAATGAATACACCATTTGATACGTGTAACTTGAGATGGTGCATCCGAGATGATAGAGTAGAGAGGGTAAAGGCTCTTTTACACCTTCCGTCAATCGGTCGTCGACCGACCAACAAAACGAAATATCCATTCACACCTTCGGAAAATTCAGCTCAGAGGCAGGCAAAGTCACCTGTGGCCCAATTGGGCCCCAAACGACGGCTTGCCAACGAGATTGTCACCCCTGGCAGGGTCAGGTGGGCCCTGAAATCCTTTAGTCCTTACAAGTCTCCTGGCCCGGATGGCATATATCCAGCCCTCTTACAGAGGGCTGGAGAGATCATCATAGGGCCGCTGGTGAGACTTGCTAGGGCTAGTTTGACGCTGGGATATGTCCCGACGGCCTGGAGGGGTACGAGGGTAGTCTTCATTCCGAAGGCAGGTAGGATCGGTTATACTTCACCCAAGGATTTCCGGCCCATCAGCCTAACTTCTTTCCTATTAAAAACAGTGGAAAGACTTGTGGATAGACATATCCGTGATAAGGTCTTGTCAAACAGACCGCTCCACAAGGAGCAACACGCCTATAGGGCTGGTCACTCGACGGAGACAGCCCTAATCGGAGCAGTGAACCTAATTGAAGGCCAACTGAAGGAGAAAGGCCTTGCGATTGGAACCTTTATGGACATCGAAGGGGCCTTCAATAATACCTCTGGAGAGGTGATCAGGGCGGCCATGATTACACATGGTGTGCCTACTGCAGTCGTGGAATGGACGTGCCACATGTTGGCTAACAGGAATCTAACCACGACTAAGGGTGATGTCACTCTCAGTGGAACCATTGACTCGGGATGTCCGCAGGGGGGAGTTTTATCGCCCTTGCTGTGGTGTCTGGTAGTGGATGAATTGCTTCATCAACTCTCGAGTCAGGGCCTTCACGTCATAGGCTATGCGGACGATATATTGGTTATCGTGCGCGGTCAGCATCTGGATGTGCTCTTCGGAGTAATGCAGCAAGCACTGATGATAGTAGACTCATGGTGCAAGAAAACTGGATTATCGGTTAATCCGAGTAAGACAGATGCGGTTGTTTTCACCAGACGGTACAAGTGGGGAACTACGAGTACTTTGAAACTTGGAGGACAACAACTGGAAATCAAGGAACAAGCTAAATATCTAGGAGTAATTCTGGATAAGAAGCTGTCATGGAATGAGCACCTGGAAAACAAGTGCAAGAAGCTAGTAGCGACCCTATGGCTCTGTAGGAGAGCCATGGGGAAAAGCTGGGGCTTAAAACCGGAGACACTTATGTGGATTTATACAGCGATCTTGCGACCCAGGTTAACCTATGCGGCGGTAGTCTGGTGGAGCAGGGTCGAGCTGTCCACGGTGAAGTCTCGATTGGAAAGGATCAGGGGACTGATTTTGAGAGGCGTCACTGGAGCCTCGAAGTCGACACCCACGGTGGCACTGGGGGCACTAATAGGCTTAGAACCCCTCCATCTTACCATTAAGGCCGTGGCTGCGAAGGCGGCCTGGAGGCTAAATTTGGGGAATGACAGGAGGATCTTGACATCAGTGAAGATCCCAGTCGACATCGCGAGAAGGCCGACCCTGAACATGCCCAGGGACAAGATGGTTACTCGCCACCTCTTCGACAAGAAGTATCGAGTTAGCCTATCCACGAAGGAGGAATGGGTTAACGGCGACGCTTACCTGCCCTGTGATGGAGACAACTGGTTTACAGATGGCTCCAGGAACGAGGAGAATGCAGGAGCCGGCGTATATCGTAGAAGGAATGGAATGGGCTTCACAATTGAGATGGGGTCCTACGCCACAGTTCTACAATCTGAGATTATGGCCATACTCCAGTGTGCCTACAAGGCAAGGGAGTACGGCGATAAAAGGAACATCCGTATCTGCTCAGACAGCAGGGCTGCTATATTGGCCTTGAACGGAACAACGACTACGTCGCTATTAGTATGGGAATTCTTTGAAGCACTAAATACGTTAGCGACCGAAAACCGAGTCACCCTGCTTTGGATCCCTGGACACAGCGGCATCAAGGGCAATGAGATATCGGATAGGCTAGCCAAGCTAGCAGCAGGAAGAAATTTTACTGGACCCGAGCCAGTGGTAGGTATTTCCAGCAGGTTAGTCACTGAAGTAATTAACAGTTGGCTGACTGAGGAACATCAGAGTGAGTGGGATTTGGTTCCTGGTTGCAGACAGGCCAAAACACTCTTGGGCTTAAAGCTTAACTCCAACCGAGCTAGGGAAATACTCAAGCTCGGGAGGAATGAAATCAAAGTCCTAACAGAACTATTCATAGGACATGGGAAGTTAGGATATCACAGACATAAGATAGGGCTTGCAGAAAGTCCCCTCTGTCGTCTGTGCGGAAAGGATAGTGAGACATCCACTCACATCCTTTGCTACTGCCCTGCGGTTGCGGGGAAACGTCTAACACTCACAGGTAATTATTTTATCAGTGAGTTGCAGATATCAACCAATAGCGTGGCTGCGGTCCTCTCCCTATGGAGAGGGCTATGGGGTCATGCTTAGGCTCACAAGGGGACGCAACGGGATTACCCAAGCGTCAGGGGCTGCTAAGGCCCTAACCCAATCTAATAATAATAATAATATCTAAATTTACCGAAGGTGTGAATGGATATTCCGATATATTGGTCGGTCGACGACCGATTGACGGAAGGTGTAAAAGAGCCTTAAGTCGAGAAAAATGTTGTTGTTTTGACTTGGTTAATGATTTTATTTTAGGTATATCAAAGATAAATTCCCTAACTAATGTCCTTGTTTCAGTTTTGGGGTTACTGTAAATAAGAGTAACATAAGCTAACTTCGGTACCTGATGTTGGATTGGTCCTTTTGTGTTGGAAGTAATTTAAGTTTTTTTATATTTGTATTTGGAAAATACATCGTCAATTGAATTGATTTATATCACTGAAGTGCAACGGCCATGTGGAACTCTTTCCGAATTTTGCCCTGAATGGTAGAAATATAATATGAGTATACTTTATTGTAGGTTAGGTCGGTACTATATTTACGTAATTGAACTTTTCGAATTATAATCCAATTTTATTTTTGATTAATTGTAAGAAGGTATCATGTTTTTTTTTATTAAAAATTGAAAATTAAAGCTAAAATTATTTTGAATTTGTGTCAAAATGGAATGATCTGATGTTTCTTGTAAGTGTTTAACATGGATGTATGTATATGGAATTTAATATATACGTTCTCGATAGCAATTACATATGCTTGATATATTAATTTTGATCTCTCCTCTTCATTTTTATAATAGATCATAAATATTATTTAATACTTTAGTTGTACAATGTCTACGGTTTCATTAACATATAGGTTGATTTTTATGGTTTAAATTGATAGATTCCAATTCTGAAGTCAAATCATCCATGTCTAATTCATTATTTCGTTTTGTTTTCTGAATCTTAATTAGTGGATAAATAAGAACATGGGAAATAAATAGCACGTTTATTTGAATAAAAATTGAAGCTCTCCATATGTAGTCTTGAAAGTAATAGTTTTGGATTTTGTTTTGAGTATTTGTTTCTCTTAAATTGCTCTCGAGGGTAATTAATGGTATATCTTTCGTGTTTTTTAGGTGTTATATCGTTAAACTTGTTTTTCACATTTTTTCTTTGTTGAACTTCAATTTGTTCATATTAGAAATAGCAATCAGGATTTATCTGCAGTATTCCTGTATTTTGAATGGTTAATGATAAGTAAGTAGTAAGATAAAGCATATAGCCACCCATGGTTATATTCGAGGGGACTAAAAACAGGGTAATTCGAAAAATTGATATAAAATGTACATTTGTATGGTACTTGTTTAGTCAGAAGATTAGCTTCACAGTTAGGGTTAATTTTTATGTTTTTTAAAGGTGGTATAAATGGACTGATCATACCAAATTCCGTTTCCTGATAGGATTGTGGGTAATTATTGTTGATGTCAAAATAGGTTTCATTGTCGTTGGAAAGGCCAATAAATGCGTATTCGGGTTTGATGAAGATGCCCACTGTTTGGTCAGTGTTGATAGTCTCATAAATAGGTGTTGGGTGTGTTTAAAAAATTCTAAATTCTTCGGAAAGACTTGACGGGACTGTGTAGATAATACTAAAATAATTCTCTGATATGAATTTTTCCATTCTTGTGAATTTAGCGAGGTTTCGGAAGACTTTTTCTGGTGATAATGTGTTCAAGAAAATGTTGGGTGTGTACTTTTCTGCGAAAGCTGAATTGAATTTGGGAAATGATTTGCTGCAATAAATATGTTTTTTTTCTGGCCTTAACAAGGTAGTTTGGTTAACCATGATGCTTCGCGGATTCTGGTATCTAGAAACAAAAATACAGTTCTGTATTAGTATTTTACTAATAAATTGTTTTATCTCTTTTTGTATGCGATATAGGAATAGATGTTTCTAAGATCATCAGAACTAGTAGGAAAGTAAAAAAGAATATATACATAAATATGATGCATGCATGATCAAAAAGTAAAGGGTAATACAATTTTAGCGTGTAGATTTGTTCTGATCTCGCAGTGGGCTAGAATTTGTGGTAATTATTCGCACTTTGAAATCCGCATTTAGAACATTTTTTGAAACTTTTTTTTGATTCTGTTGACGTGCTAGGTGTAGGTTGGTTTTCCAAATTTATTTTATGCGATTGTATTTTTATTTTGGGCGACGCTTTTTCTTACTACGATAGTAGTAAGTTACAGGCATCTATTTTTGAGGTTGAGGTATTATTAAACTCGTTGGTGTGAGTAATGAGTTCCATTTTTATTTCTGGGGTGTTATTATATCCCGAAGGAGAGAACAAACGAGTCGTTTCGTTGTCATTTAGAGCGGGGGGCTGAGAATCGTCTATGTCTCGTGGATATTCCTCGTGCACAAAAGAAGGAAGTGCATTATCATCAGAGACGTCCAAATTCCCGCAAGAATTTTCAATTAACTCCAATGCTGTGATTCCATGATTTTTTATATTATATAAAGTTGCAAGAACTTTGAAGGACGCATAAGCTTTAGCAATCACAATATTATTAGCTAATCCTGTCTTTCTAATGCCCTTTACTGTACACACGGCGATCCATTTAGTAGTTTTAGGAGACGTTTTTATGCGCATTAACGGGTATTTTGGAGCTGGGAGGGCTAGTTCTGTGCAAGCGCTGTGTAATTTTTCCAATGTATTTACGCCAAAAAGGGACCTTCTGAATTGCATTATTGAGTCAATGTTGTCCGTTAGAAGAGTCAATAGACTTTGGGCCGCGTTTTCTCTTGTTAATTCTTCGTCATACCCCGTACACCAGATCGCATAATGTTTATATCTCACTTCTGTCGCGTAATTATAGTTGTTGAAAGAATCGCGACGCCAGGCCGTTTCGAAAATAGGGACTCGTTCTCCTTTTCCTTCAAGTAAGTTGCTCACTTTTTTTACAAAAGATTCTTCAGACATCATGCAAGTGGATTTACAAATGGGTAGAGTAGTTTTTGTGCATTATCATTTTTTTTGAGTTGAGAATGAGGATATACTGTTGTTTCTGATGCCTTCTGTGAATTATCTGTATGCGTATTTTCTGTATGCCTGTGTTGGTCGGCAAGTTTAGTATCGTCTTGTGGTGCTGATGGTTCCTCATCATTCAGAACTGGACAGTAGTCTTTAGGTGGTGGATTTGGTGGGTTCCTGGTTCCTAAATGTAATAATAAATCAGTTGCTGAGTCCCATATTGCTCCAATAAGATGGAAAGACCATCCGAATACGCTGTGTAATGCGGAACCACGAATGAAAGTGTCTGCTATAATTTTAATTATTTTGATGATTATTATTATTCCTATTAATACTGCACTAGCTGTACCAAAACTGATGAAAACTGTTCAGAATTTCCCCCAAGTGGATTCTACTATTTTATTCAATGAATTTTCATCAAGAATGTTTGGTAAGGAAAATCCTTGTCGTGTTATTTGTTGCCCCATTATTCCTCGAGCTAATGTGCTTAAAGCTATTGGTCTTTCGGCTGGAAGCATTATGTGATTTCGTAGCTTATCCAGATCATCTTGGGCATGGAGAATAAACATAAGGAGACCAAAGTCCTGTACATTGACTTCACCAAAAACGAGCATTTCTCTGTCGGATGTACAATAACAATAACGCATCGAAATGCTAGATCTTCTCGAGCGCGGCGCTAGTGTGTTACGCGTAAAGATGGCCGCCGTCATGGTTAGTGTAAATATAACCTCAAGGCTCAAGCATAAATACAAAATTCCTAAATCATTTGAACAATTTGTTGAGTCATGTATTCAAAAAGAAACCTCCGAAGCGCTTTAAACTGATGAAAAATTCAATATTTATCAAATACAATAATCCTGACTTTCACGTTGAAATCAAAATCTTAATTATTCTCTATTCAAATGTTTATAACGCAAAGGCTATATTAATTCGTTAGCGCAATAATTCAGGAGTACCCACCTCGTCCATTGCAGGATCTCTACATCAGCAAAACATCAGTTACACGCACAAACACTTCAAAAAAAGATGTTTCGCGGTGTATAAAATTATTTAAATTATTCAGCTCTTGTCTTATGTCAATAACAATTTACCTCTCTGTAAACCACATATTACGATCGTGAATAATTCAGAATCTGTGAATGTCAACAAAACAAAAACAGCTGCCACTCAATACGCGTGCGACACTAGCGCCTGGCACGGGAACGGGAAGTATTGTTAACATTATTATACAACAAAAATTTGTTCATTTTCGGTTACACTACTTTGGTCTCCTTATGTCTATTCTTCATGATCTTGGGAATAAATAACGCTCGTGGCTAGATCCGAAGGGTTTGTATATTTCCATGTTTCTTTTGTTTAGGGTTTCATTATCATTGGTTCAACTCCTGTTACTGAATTTGGGATCATTTGAAACCACTATTTACCTAGCATGTACATAGTGGAAAGAAATGAATTACAATCTGTTTGAGTGCTGGTACTCGTTAGAATATGTGTACGCGGGGTTAGGAAATATGTTTTGTTTCCTTTAGATACTGGGAGTTGTAAAAAACATTCTTCTGTCTGTCGATATATTACTTCAACTGGCACACATTTAATTATGTGTATTACTTCTCCTTCTAGAACAGAAATATATCCTGGTCCCTTCATTAAGTTGTAAGCAAATTCGGCAGGGGCCTGAGTGGCTAAAGCTAATGAATTTTTCAGAACTTGTTGTTCCAGATTGCAACGTTGTGTTAAAACGTCTAAGCAGAGTCTCTTCTTAAAAAGCGATCTACCTGGTTGAGTTTCTAATATAATTATTTAGGGTGTTCCGTTCGTATGAAAGTGTAAACGCAGACTGGTGGTCTTGATTTTTCTGCTAACACAAACGTTACATCTTGAGCAATTAGTGAATAAAGTACTTCTGGATTTCGTGTGCTATTGTCGAAAGTTTTATTTTTAAAACCTTTATACAGGGTATTTGATCCGTGTTTACATTGACGGTTGCATAATGTTCGAGCAATGTTACTTTAATCGTTGCTTGGACTACTACGTTATCCCAAGTTCGGAAAGAATCTGAAAATTTGGTGCCTGGGCAACTCCCAGTTGGAGTTAATGATCTTGCTAGTAAACCGTAATGATATGGGCTTGTGTTCATCTCTAATTTCGAGAGCTGCAAATTTGGATAAAATTGAAGAGTTCTCTGTGAATGCATTTGTTTACATTTTTCATTAGAAACATCGTGCATATAATCACTAATAACATTACTAACTGCGCAGTTATGGGAACTCATACCGCAATAAGTTATAGTGCGATGTACCTCGATTTTACATTGAATAACTTTTATAATAGTAAATCCGCTTGATTGGATTAGTTGGATGTATTCTTCCTTGGTTTGAATTTATGGTTTTGGTAAGTCACATTCTCCTACCTCCAGTAAGAACAATGTTGTGATATTAAGTTGAAAGGAGCCGCAATCATATCCCACGATGGCGTATATTGGATTAATCCATGTCAGTAGCAAAAGAATGCTGGTGAGACCTCCAATTCTGATTTTCATTGCTCTGGGAAAGGAGGTTACTCATTAGCAGTTGGACTAACTGTTATCTATAGATTTATTCACAATGTTCTAGGTTCAATTTATTATTCTTATATGTGTAACAAAATGTTGTGGCTAAATCTATACCTAAAGCTTCATTTCCAACAAATCTGCAAGAAAATCCTGCTCTGTTTGGCGAAGACTTAGTATTAATTTATGGTAAGCCAATGGTTCCCCTGTTTTTATGGTAAGTATAATGTCCTTGATTGTTTCTGAATCAGTAAGACTTGTTTTCCAGATGACAATGTTGCAATCATCTTTGTCGTATATTTTGTTCTTGAATAAGTATGGCCATAAGGCGAGTATGTCAATGTGATGGACAATTACATCAATGAGTTAAACCATCCGTAAATCTTCGATGATAGCCGGCTAATCCTCAAAATTGTTTTATATTTTTTTCGGTTTTTGGGACAGGGAATTTTCTAACAGCTCATAGTTTCTTTGGGTCAGGTCGCATACCATCTTTATCAATAATGTGTCCTAAGTAACCTACTTCTGGTCTCAAAAATTCACATTTATCGGGCTGCAGTTTCAGGTTAACGGAACGCAATCGATCCATAAGTTTATTGAGTTGTTCTTCATGTTCCTCTAATGTATCCGCGTATATGACAATATCGTCTAAATGAACAAATAACTCTGTCCCCTGTAATCCTGTTAGTACTAAGTCCATCAGACGTTGGAAGGTGGCTGGAGAATTTTTCAACCCGAAAGGCATACGGTCAAACTCTTAATGCCCACATGGGGTGGGAAATGCGGTTTTATGAGCATCTTGTGGATTCATTTGGATTTGATGGAACCCTGAAACTAAAGCAAAAACGGATAAGTATTGGGCTCCTCCCAGTTGATCAAGGATTTCGGTTATATTGGGCAATGGATATGAGTCTCATATGGTTTTTTCATTTAATTTCTTAAAATCTAAGACCATTCTCCATTTCTTGTTTCCTTGTAAATCTAATTTTTTCGGAACTATCCATACTGGGGTAATATATGGGGATAATGATGGTCTGACTATGCCGCTATGTAATAGTTCATTGACCTGACGAGTTATCTCTTCTTTATGTACAGGAGGAAATCGGTATTGTCTTGCAGAAATTGGTTCGTCATTTGTTGTTCGTATACTGTGTTGAAGTATGTTTGTTGTTCCTAACTGTTCACCTGGCATATGAAATTGGTCAGAGTATTTGGTTATAAGCTTTAATACGTGAGTTAACTCTTCTTTATTTAAATGATCTAATCTCAATAGTTTCTTCAATTCTTCTATTCTGTCTTTTCCGGTAATATTAAATATTTTGTATAATTGTTTTGATTTTATGTTATGATTGTTGTTTAAATATTCGTCCAGCAATTTTTCAACAGGATCTGAGTCATTTTCTTTATTTGTCTTTAAAAAATTTAATTGATTATTATTATTGTTGACTTTTTTTGTTAAGAATTCCCTTTTTTCAAAGTCTTGTAATTCTACTTTAGGAATTGGGATGTCGACAGGTTTTGCGCAAGTATTTACTACTTTTAAATAAGCTCGACCTTTATTATTAGTTATTACCGCGTCTCCTATCAAGATTCCATCTCCTAAGCATAAGTGAGAAATGTATCCAACAGTTTTCTCCTGGTTTAAAATTTGAACAAAAACATTAGATATTGATCTAGCGGGTATTGTAATGTCGTCCTGAGACTCGAACGGATATCGCTCATTATTTATTTCTAATTGTTTTTCTGCATAATTGATTTTCACTTCATTGTTTCTAAAGAATTCAGTACCAAGAACTCCGTCATGTTCAACGGGCACTTCGTCTGTAATTAAGTTGAATATAGTTTTAAATCCAAAAAATATTTATTAACACTTGACCTAATGTAAAGACTGGATGCTCATTAATTGCCGTAAGTTTTAATCGTTCGTCTCTGTTAATTATTATGTCTGATTGGATCATTCCTATTCTTAGTATGTTAGGACGTGCACCTGTATCAATCATCATGGTAGCAGGATATCTAAGTCCTTTTGTAATTATTTTTATGTATGGAATTGTGTTACTAATGCTTAAATTGATTTTTTCTGTTTTTTCTGGGTCATATTGTTCGCTATTCAAATTTGGTGCGTTCATTTCTTTTTCTAAGCCCCCACTTGTGCACCCGCGGGGTGGGGGGTGTTCCAGTTTCCCTGTTGCTGTGATCTCATCTGTGTTTGTTGGGAATTGCTATTATTATTATTGTTATTTTCATTATGAATTCGTTTGCGACATTCGCTTATTACATGACCCGGAATTTTGCAATAGTGACAAACTATGATACGATTACTTTGTTGGGTGGGACTTGGGTGGGAATTATAATAATTTGAACCTTGCGTAAAATTTATATTCTGTTGCTGTCCGTGAAACTGGTATTGTGGGTTACGTTGCTGATTTTTAAATTGACCTGAATTGAATGTTCGACCTCCGAATTCTTGTGAACTCGACGGTAGAACTCGTGGTTCACCTTGGAATTGATTCTGAGGATTCCATTGTCGTCCCTCAAATTGATTGTATGGTCTCGCATAATTTTGTGATCGGGGTAAGGATTTTCGCAAATTAGTTTCATTTTGGGTTCTTTTGTTATTTGAAAGCACGATGTCGCAATGTGTCACCACTTTCCAAAATATTGACAGGTTGCAACTTCAGCTTGTGTTATATTAACTCTATTCGTCCTTGCTAAATCCCTACTATTTCTAATATTTGTTTCCGGTTCTCGATGTATTTTGTTTATATTCCCTCGGCGCAGATCCGCTTTTGTTGCCAGTTTTCTTTCAATATCTATAGCCTGATCGGTGATGCTAGATAGTGTCTCGGCTTTTTCGGGGTCGTCTATGTCGGGTTCTACAATTTTCATTTCTATTTCTGGTCTCAAACCACAATCCTGGAAAATTCTCGTACAACTCTGACTTCAAAAGAAAATTAGATGATTTTCAATTTTTCATGTTCAAGATAGATTAAAATTTATATTATCAGTGGTTCAGGTTTTCATTTGATTTTAGCTTTTTAGGACGGTCAGATACCTTATCCTCCTGATCTCATTGGCTTAAGTTTCCCGGCTGATGCACCAAAAAGTACAGGGTAATATGTTACGTCGCGACTAGCTAATTGAACCCTCATACTCTTCCCTAAATTCCTCGTTTTGTAAGAAATCCCTAGACCTATGGTTAAGTAAAGAATCTCAATGCGGGATGAGGGAAACCAATGAGGGGTATTAGTTTTAACAATGATAGGAATTTATTTAGACATTACAATAAACGTGATCGTCTTTGGCAATCAACTAGTCAGAGCTGCAGTTCGAGAAATTCGACAGATTGGCTCCACCTTGAACAATACAGGCAAGGTGAGTTTCGTAATTGATCGAATAAGTGATTAATAATTAAAATTGATCGTTGAGTACTTACGTAGATTGGAGGATTCGTAAATATTCCTTGTAAGATCATGGTAAATATGTTAAACGGTCCGTGGGTTTCCAAGTATCGTCCTTCGTGTAATATCTTGAGTATAATATAATGGCGTTTCCAAATACAATGAAGAGCCCTGTAGGAAACTGTGTCAATACTTGATGTTGGTGGATACGGAAATGTTTTTATATTCAAGTAACACGTTGATGGTCCTACAGTAAATACCGTCTATTGGTTAAAATGTGTCAATACTGGGTGTGTGTCGATCAGCAACTGTTTTCAGGTTTAAGTCACACGTTTTATGGTCGAGTGCTAGTGAAGGATTCCAAATGCTGATACAAGGATGATGTTGATTTTGTTTCTCGGGTGCGGCTATGACTGTTTACACATTAAGACGTGGCTATAAATATCTAAATCAACTTTTCGGAGCGAGATCCCAAGTTGCTTCTTCTTTCTTTTCTTCGACCGTATGTATAATTTCAAAATTTGAAAGTTTAAAACTTCAGTGGACTGGACCAATGTCTGTTTTGTCATCGTCCTAATCATTATTTGGAACCTTTTTTCTGCTAAAAATGTAATCTAATTGGTTTGGAGCCTCTCAAAAGAATTTGTTGAGGCTCATAATTTCATAACAACTATATACTTCGACATGAGAGTTAAATCTTCACTTTTTGGAACCTTTTAGTTGATAAAATAATTGACTGTAGAATGTATCTTTTTTGACACTACGTAATTTTTAACGACAGAAATGGAAACTTTTCCTGATGAAGGCCCGCAGTGAGAGTCGAAACGTACAAAATAATAACGATTTTTCAACAACTATAATCGATTCTTTGGTTTTATTTATTGTACTCTAAGGCCGAAGAAAGAGAAGTTTCAAACTTTCAAATTTTGAAATTAATACGTGGCGCTAATATTGTTTTTGAAATAGTTCATACAAATGAGAATTTGACATGTCTTGGTGCTAATAGGCTCCTAAATTCAGAAACACACGTATGCACACACAAACAGACTGATAATCCAAAATTGTTGTCGCGTAATTACACTGTATTAAATTTTCGACCTAGTTCAGCATAACAGAATAAGTACTTTTGGGGTAAGACGGAGTTATAACTCGAACGTACGAATCAAAATTGTATCAACTGATTGAATAACTGATTGACTGCTTGAGTTTCAAAATTGAACTGACTATGATGAAATGAGAAAAATAGACTGTGAGAGTTGACTGAGTGATTGGCTGAGATTCAAAGTCAAACCGACTGCGACAGAATTTAAATTATACTGAACTCTTTGCTTATAATTTAGTGGGTTTATATAGCTTGATGCGGTGCGTATATATGATACATACTATGGCATAAAATGTGCCCCATAAAGGTACACATAGATTCCCGTTTTGTTTTCATCCAATCATAACACCTTTACTTTTCATATATTTCTACAGGCCCTATGCCATCGGGAATACCCCTCAGCCCTTGCGCACAGTGCGTTATATCTCACGCATACGTGAGATTGAATAGTGTGCGTTCGCTGAGCATCTAGTCGCTATACATGGCACGTTATACTCCATGTATACGAGAATTCAAGTAGTGTGCGTTACAGCACCCGGGTACATACGGGGCATTATTTCTCAACTGCCCCAACTTTAAAAGTCATGTTCT
>CAKNXH010059071.1:0-23826 GCA_932178445.1 Andricus quercusramuli
GTTTCTCATAAGGACAACCGCAGGATTTCGCCGGGAGCGGGTGCTAATCTGAAGAATTTCACCCGGTACCAGCGAAATCGCTGTAAAATGTCAAGTGTAACCACGTCTCACGACCGTGAGATTTGGCTGGTTACAGTCTGCGACGAACTTGATACGATGATCCAGCAAAAGTCTTGTGTACCCTGAGGACACGGAGCGACCCAAGGACAAGTGCCCTCTGCATTTTCCTTGCAAGTGTTTAGAATTTTGTTGACTCGAGGGATGCTTTTCAGGCAATTAACCTGTGAAACCTTGGCACCTCCGAGAGCGCCGATGATCAAGACGATGAGCTTAACAGAATATTCCGGGTATAAACATCGCAACTCCTTTATAAGGTGATGGTCGGTATGGGTCAGTGACCCATATCTCTCTTTCTTCTCTTTCTCGTTGGCTGTGACGTTTTTGTCAGCTGGTGCCGAAAATTCGATAACTGAACATGGTTCGTTTCTCGAAGTCAAAGAGAACTATGTGAGGCCTCGAGTGCATAACAGAAAGAATTGTCGAGAAAATGAAGCTCCAGTATATGCGGCACTTCTCATTTTCGACACTCGACCCTATTTCTTTAGGAGATTTTAGCGGAAAGGTATTTGGGCTAATGCTGTCACAGTGAGAGAGATGGAAATAAAGCACTCTTAGTACCGCATTGTGCCTTTGGATGTAGTTCATTCCCGCATGAGTTGGACAACTAGATAGTATATGTCTTCGATGTTCGGGGTGTGCATGACACGCTCTGCAGCTATCATGAAGAATGTCTTGGCTCAAAATGTCGCGAAGGTATGCTAGAGTGCGAATGACACCATCTTGACATGCCAAAATGAAGCCCTCCGTACCCGAATTCAATCTGGCAGATCTAAGGTGTGGAAGTTTCCGTGCATCCTCTTGTCAAGGATCTGTACGCGGAAGTTTTTCTCCTGTGCTTTCTTGATCCGTGCCTTCAGGACTGAGTATACAGGATGGATAAGATTTGATGCATTTTGCTCACCCCTGATATTGAAGTCAAGGCCAAGTCTTTAAGCATCCTCCTCCACCCCTTTGTACAGAAACGCCCCTTCGCCCACTTCTTGGTGTTCCATGATCATTTTAGGAAGAGGGTGTAACCGTTCGGGACCCGATATCGAGAGGTCTGAGCTCGTCCTGCGTCCATGGAAACACTCCAAATGAATAGAGTACTACCAGAACGGCAAGCATGTTCGTCGCAGATACTTTTGTTCCTCGCTAACAGTTCGGAAGACCATATCTGCCGGAAGGCACGTTTGTAATTGCACCAGAGAGTATCCTCTATAGATGTCACGTCCTGAATGCGGCTCTGTGGCACACTCAGGTATGTATAGGTATCTCTAGCGCAACGGTGTCGTAAAGCGCTTCTGTTAACAAGCTTAGGATCTTCGGGGCTGCCATTAAGTTTTCCTACCTTTAAATTAACCTTGGCACATTTCTTTAACCGGAATCTCCATTCAGGTCTTTTGAGTGTACTCTTCGACAATTTTTAGAGCTAGATGTAGTTTTTCTTGATTTCCAGCATAGATCTTAAGATCATCCATGTTAAATACATTAGTGACCTCCTGCTTTCTGTTTCCAGGTTTGCCGCAGAGGTACCCTTCGGATTGGTAAAGTGAGAGAGATAGTGGCAATGATGTTAGGCGAAAAGGAGATGGACAGATGATAAGCCTATGGGAGGTTGAGTCGAAGGCTTTTCGGTGAACAATCCAGGCCATCGATAGAAATCGCTGACAGGATGTCGCGTCTTTACAGATACATCTATCGATGAGCAGGTTCTCCCGTCATCCTGCTCCGCCTTTCTTTGTCATTTATGATAGCTATGAAGATCTCATACAGTGTGTTCAGACAAGTTATTGGCATGTAATTCTTAGGGTCAGCTGAGTTATCCGTCTTCGGTAGGAGCACTGTGCGCCCTTCGACCAACCACTGCGAAATAGGCTATTCTGCCTTTAGACATAAGTTGAAAATTTGTTCCAGATGCTGGTGGGTTCAAGGGAACTTCTTCCACCAGAAGGTCATGATATCATCTGGTCCCGGAGCGGAATTGTTCTTCATGCCTCTTAACACGTTTTTCACCTCCTCGGTAGTGATTGTTCAGGCATTCCTCCTCAAGTGTTATAAAGGCATTACACAGCTCCTTGAAGCTATTTATGTTCGTTGAACATTCTTCAGGTTGACGTTCAACTTCGTAGACTTCTCTCGGAAATGCTTCGACCAACTCTGGTTCGGGCGGATGGTCGACAGTAACTGCAGGGTCTTGGAAGAGTTTAGATGAGTCAGATAAAAACGGTTGATTTTCTCTGATCTACCTCTCTCTTCGCTCTAGACTTCTCCTAGTCCTGTCAGATGTTATGTGGTCAATCACATCCTGAATACGGGACGCGTACTGTCTTGCCCAGACTATCTTTGTGCTGATTTGATATATTCGTCTTTTGGTCTTATGATCAACCGTTGATTATGTTTTACGGTTTGCATCTGAAAAAGCTCTCGCTGTATTGTACGCACCACGATTGATAGTCCAGAGGTCGTTTTCTTCGGAAAAATCTCCACGAAGCTCTTCATCCAGTTCAGCCAGATCCTTAGGCTTGGGAAAAACCTGAATGTTGATGTTTCTCCGGGTCCTAAAGCATCGTTCTTCCTCTATTAAATGCCAGTTCGAAGTTGGTCTCAGTTTCGCCTCTCTTTCTCTGTTGCCGGCTTGTTCTGGCAGCGGTCGAGTAGGCGCTCCGCTCATAAAACCCCTTTTTCGGAGGTACTTGGCACGGTTTCGCAGACGTTTCTGCGGAAAATCCGGAAGCGTTGGATGTTTCTCGCACCATAGAGTATGCGGTCACGCCATGTAGCCTTTTCCTTCAGGGGCCATACTCTTGAAAGTAAGGAGATTCTGCCGGTCAATCGCATTGACTCTGTTTTGATTGGCTACCCCAACTTTAGGGTAGTCGGCATTGTTGTCCGACCCATTGTCGGGCGCTCTGCGCGTCCGATTGTTTTGAACCACTCATATTACAAATATATTTGGTGTTGTAATTGTTGTTCCCACGAGTAGCTAAGGAAAAGGTTTCGTCCGTCCTTGTAGCGCCCCGCATGCAAGGATAAGGCTGTATACTCTGAGAGGTCGTCCGTTATACCAAAATCATCGTTTGAGAAATCTCACCCAGGTGCCATTCAGCTTTCGGCATGGTTGTTACGCCTCCGCTAAGGGTTATATATATATATATATATATATATATGTGTGTGTGTGTGTGTGTGTGTGTGTCTGTAAGTATGTATGTATGTATGTATGTATGTATGTTCAAGATTACTTCGATGAAGATTACGTCTCGAGGAATACAAGTGTGAGGTACTATATGTATATAAAAAGTAGTGATTCTGATACTAAGAGTGAAAAATCTAAAAACCGCCTAAATTGTCCTTACTTCAGAGACATTTTGCAAATTTTTATTTTCGGTAATGTTCCCTAATTGACTCGTGTTAGTCTCAGCATTTTCGGGTGCAGGACTAATTTGATTCCATGTATTATAATATTCGAAATCGTTATTTGCGTGTCCTGATTCTGTATCAGGAGGATCCGAAAATTTTTCAAAAACATGCTATTTATTCATTTCTTCTATCATAGATTGAGGAAATTTAATTTTCCTAATACCTTTTTTGCTCTCTCTTTACGATTATTTTTATCGACCCACATTTTGACGATCTTAAGCCGTAATTAGTATTCAGAAAATGAATTTCGAATTTCCAAAGAAATTTATTTCGTATTTTATTTTTATTTTGTAATAATTGTGCATCCGGTGTATTTAAATTATGAAATGAACCAGTTATTATGGATTTTATCTCAGTGATGATAATTCAAGCATTTCCGTATTCTCAAATCTGTTTACTTTTATCATCTCACTCTTAATTTGAATGAGTTGACGTGGATACATTGGTTCACCTGTGCCTCGTCTACACTCGAACGATATATGGCTCTCTATTATTCTCCCGAAACCGAATTATCGTTTCTCTAACCGGGGATCGATTTTGTGTCTATCAATATTCTGAATTTAAGTATAACTGCAGTCGGCTGATTATAGTTAATTTGCGTTCACTTTTTCGTGTCCAGTAAATTGCAACCAACTAAATAAGTTGATTCCAATACTGATAGGATGTAAAAACTGGCACTAACCATTCTATAACTAAACTTGTTTATTAAATGAACAACAATTGAGAAAGATTAATTCTAACAATAAAAATTCCCAATAAAATTTAAGTCTTTGATTGACGATAAAAGCGACGGATTGTAGACTCACTTAAGGGAGAGATGATTGTTTATTTTTGTGATTTGAATTTAATTTTTAAATAGATGAAATGATAATGAATTGAATTCTCCTTCCCTCCCTTCTTTCAGAGACTGAGATACCAAAACTTTGTTCGCACAGCGAGGTCTTTATTGTTAGATAAAGTGCATTTTAGTTACGAATTCCATTCTGGCTCCATTCTTTTTGAAAAATACTTTCTCATTTATTTGATTTCCCGCACTAAATGAAAACATGCACAACGAGGTCTCCACAAAAACATGGAGTGCATGGTCGTTACAATCATGCGAGATAGATCAATGAGACAAAGTGAAGCTCCTTTCTCGTAGAGGATCGAGTAAGAAGTCCATTGGTACCGATACCGGTATCGATATATAAAGTGCATTGGTCCCACGCTATTCCTATTTATTAGCCAAAGGCGCACGCAATCGATCGTATGATCGAATGATTTCGTGAATCATCCCTTCATTCCACCTGCTTGTCTATTTATGAGTCAGAGACGTATCAATATAAATATTCACCCGTAGATTGATGATTAAATTTCAATTATGAAAATAGAACGGACCGTCTCAATCTCTTTCGAAGGCCATCTCAAAAGAGGAGAAGTCCGTACTTGTATTTTCATTGTATTAATTGCGAACGTGATGGATATTAGATTTTCATTCCATTGCTAACTATTATTTTCCACTAATTTGTCAATGACATTTTTTCAAGGAAAGTGCATCCTTTCTATATTACAATTGGATTTAGAATGAATAATCTTGATAGTGAATCAGCAGCTTTGTTATCTTCTCTTTTTACATACATATAGTACCTCACACTTGTATTCTTCGATGAAGATTACGTCTCGAGGAATACAAGTGTGAGGTACTATATGTATATAAAAAGAAAAGAAAACAAAGCTGCTGATTCTCTACCAAGATTCTTCCCACTCCAAGATGAAGAAAAAGTGAATGATTAAGATACCACGGTACCACTAGAAAGTAGTGATTCTGATACTGAGAGTGAAAAATCTAGAACTGTTCATGAGAAACCAATGTATATATCGGACAAAAACACTTAGGGATAACTTCAGAATACCTCTTGAAAAAACTGAGGAACCGTCAGAGGAACTTTCATCAGAAGAAGAAGCAGATGAAGGAGAAGAGATAGAGGACAACCAACTATATCAAGGATTTTCAGAATGGAAAGAAAACCCTATAACAAACAATAGAGTTACAACTAAACCAAACGCAAAAAGTAAATACAGTAAACTTCCTTTTATTTTAAGGACCTTGAAACGTACCCGACCAATTATTTTAAGGCTGGAGGGGCCCCCACCTCTACCGTGATTTCGAACTTTATTTTTATCAACGACGTTCATTGGCTGCCCGGCTTTGTATCGCTGCGCTTGCGCTAAGCAACTTTTTCAACTGCGCATTTGGCGAAAACCGCGGTCGATTTAAAATCAATAAATACTATCAATATGAATACAGACAAATACCCCCCAAAATTCTTAGAAAAGTTGAAAAATTCGCGGTCGTTTAGCATGTCGCCTTTCAAGTGGTTTTGTTGGCGTATGACAATTTGCCAACGAAAACTCAATATAATATATCAAAAAACGACTCAAATATTTCGCGCAATAGTGAGTTTTCCAGCATGGCTTTGCGGCCATGCTGGGCTAGTCGTGGAAAGGGCAGCCGTCAGGAAGGTTAGCATATGTGGGACTGCCACTGCACACGCGTTTTTATTCTAAACACGAAGGTACATTATAAAGGTCTCGATAGTAATATTTTTCAAGTGTTTCGCGAATACAATCAACTATCCGAAAATTGAGGTGAGTGCACCCGTTTCTGATCAAATCGATCTGATTTACTTTTACGTTTAGCATATTTTCTCGAAAACGTCGTGAGACGTATTCCTTTGACGTCTTGAAAAAATACTCAATTCAAGGCTTCCCGCTCTTCGGGCACCTTTTTTTTCATTGGTCAGCCACAGACGCGGAGGAGAGTGTACAGGGACCGAGGTGGGAGGTGACGAAACTGCGCAACTTAAAATAAGTGCGCGTAGGGGGGTTAAAGTAAGTGAGCTTTAAAATAAGTGATCTTTAAAATAAACGGAAGTTTACTGTAATTTAAAGAAGTCCAAAAATTGAATACGCGTAATTATAACCAAGAAAATTGGATACGTTACTTATGATTATTGATAATATAGTATAGAGACAAAGGATTAAAAATAGTAAGATTAATTTTTGGAGATCCGATTTGCACACCTTTGAGAAAAGAAACCCATAATTATACACATTTAGGACCAGAGCCACATTTCTTAGTGCTTCTTATTCATTATCTCAAATTTTCAACTCGATGCGGCTATTCGTGTGAACATAAATTTACAAATAAAAAAAGTGTCGGTAAGGTAGGAATCCGGTGACGTGACCCACTCGTCACATGGCCTTGAATATATTGAAATACTCATCTGATTATTATCCCGAAAAAGGATTCCATGTATGTTTTGATAAAACCAGAGAAGTAACTGAAGAAGAAAGGAAACCCATTGTCATAGAAGCCCGCTCCAACCACCTCGGAGAGAAAAATACAATTTAGAAGGTGAAAGAAACTAGTGAATGGAAGAATATGGACGAAGAAAACAAGAAATACGTAAAAGCATGCCCTATGTGCCAATTTGAAGAGACAATAAGAGGCACTAATCAAGCACAATCAATCATTACAGACACACAGTTCTAATACCTATGAAAAATGAAGCCGCAAAAACTTTAATTGAAAGTACGATTGAACTTCTAAAACAATGCTCACCGATCAATAAACAAATGTCCCATAATAATTGATGCAACGATTTGAAAAAGCTGGAAACACTAAGCAAATAGGGACAACGTATTATCGTTCTAAATCCAATGGTAATATAGAAAGGATGCACTTTCCTTGAAAAAATGTCATTGACGAATTAGTGGAAAATAATAGTTAGCAATGGAATGAAAATCAAATATCCATCACGCTCGTGATTAATACAATGAAAATACAAGTACGGACTTCTCCTCTTTTGAGATGGCCTTCGAAAGAGTTTGAGACGGTCCGTTCTATTTTCATAATTGAAATTCAATCATCAATCTACGGGTGAATATTTATATTGATATGTCTCTGACACATAAATGGACAAGCAGGTGGAACATATTATTGTAACATAAATCAGCAATTGGAAGCGTTTCCAAAATCTTGAAGATTATCAGGATTTACTAGAAAAGAGAATGGATAGGAATATTGGTGGTACAAATATTAAAATCCCATGGCTTGAAAATTATTCGATTAATAATGCCAAAGATTTAATACCGCCTCCATCTAAGAGTGAAACCGTCTCTAAATTGTCGAGACATTTCTCAGAAGAAATTCGCAATGCACATTTAATTCGGGATATGAAAACCTTTGATAAATTTATTGAATTATAAGAAACATTCGATGAAGCGGGCTCAATAAATTGTATGGGGGTTTATGATCCTTGTAGAAATAGCGTTTATCAGCAAGATGTTTTCGGTAGATTCAATCGTGATAATCAAAATATGAGAAACAATAGGGAAGGTGGAAATAATTCCCGAAAGTCCTATCAAAATCAAGAAGAATTATCCCCCTCGATGTCGAAATATTGATCAATACAAGAGACAGTATAATAATCGATCTGGAGATAATCATTATATGAGACGGGCATGTAATAATGATCTACGTCAGAATAATCAAAATCAAGGATATTCCTTATGCAATAGGGATTTTGGGTTTGAGGCATTGTGAGCAGGTAGAAGAAATACACACTAATTTCTTTCAGAGAATTCTGGGTTTGCCTTCGCACTCCAGGCGACGCGTCAAGGCTGGAACTAGTCCGTATTTTACTAACATTTAACATATTAACAATGGCCTCAAATTTGCCAGAGAAAGTTTTGAGTATGGGTGAAGGGAGGCTTCCAAATGCTTGTTGAAAACGTCAACAGGTCTTTGCGGACTCTGGTAAGGCAGTTCTCAAGTTTGATTTAGCCCTCTAGCTAAAACGCCTCCTCACATTGTGTGGAGTGGAGGCTTCATAGCCTAGATTGGGTGATGACTCACCTATGGATCGATCCCATAAGGCAGTTGTACTTTTATGGAGCAATACCCTTTACACTTATTCGACTTCTTGCTCAGGTGCGTCTCGTGGGAAACGTGAGGGGTAGATTCTCATTAGGGAATCATTCTTCTGGCTACACTAAGGGGCAACTCTGCACAATCTGTAACTTTAGGCTCGAAAAGAATCTGTTGCATTTGTCAGCAGAATGTGCTATGAACAGTGGTGTCAGAAAGGATTGTTTTGAGTCCACAGTAAGTCTTACAGCCTCTGGTCCTTTCTGGATTGCGCTACTGAATTCCCCGGTTAAAAAATCACTAATCGGTGTCGCTGAATACTTGTCCAGTGTACTGAAAGTTAGGACTTTTATGAAGTCTCCGTAGTCTAAATTATGTTTTTAGTGTAACAGAGTAGGTTATAAGTTGATTCCCCTCATTTGAACGGGTCTTTTGACCTAATCAAATAGTCGCAGCTAGCATTACGTATCATTATATATACATATTTTCAGGCTGTCCTTGAATAATTTAAGACAAATAATAATAACTTCGCAACTTATGGAAGTGTTATTTTTCAAATTAAAAAAAGTCTCCACCATATAAATAATACAACCTATTTTTCAAAACTTTGTATGTCGCTATTGATTGATTATAGAATGTGATTGGAGCTTCGTCACTATGTCAATTGACGCGCCTCGAAGACGCAAACAAGAATATATCAGATATATTACTGTAGTATTTCGAATATAAAGAATGTTTTTTCATACAAAACAGAATAAACCATTTTTTTGAAACATTATAAATCGGTACAAGTAGGTGATAACATGTTTTCCAATATGTCTTCCGACGTATCTACAAGACGTGAACAAATATGTCAGATATTTTACTGCATTATTCCTCATATTAAAAAAGTTTTGCAGATACAAACAGAATTACACTTTTTTATAAAAATTTCTAAACGCAAAAAAATTTTTGCAATCAGCCGATCTATCTCAAAATCCAACCAGACATGGGTGTCTACTAAAGCTACAATTATTTTATCCTTTATAACCATCACTCGTTTACTTTTTGACAAATATAGTGAATAGGAAAAAGGTACACCCACACATAGAAATTTGAAAAAAATGGAATTTTCGAGTTTCTGGGGTCGAATCATATAAAAATATGTGGAAAAAGTAGATTTTGAAGTTTATTTTTTACAATACTCCCTCTTTTAGGAAGCAGCATAGTGTACTTTGATGTATTCTCCTCGTCAGCTACATTTTTTTCTGAAATTTCCTCATTATATTTCAAGAGAATCAGAATCTACGATCATCCCCTTTTAGACGCGTGAATTAAACTCCTTCTTACGGTGGCAAATTAATTTTCCTTTCCCAAGGAGAATACGATTTCAGACCTGGCCACGGTGAGGAGGCCTAAGAAATTTCGCGGATAGCGAAAACCTGGAAGCAGGCAGCCAGGGCTAACCACAGTGTCGAGGGCTGAATGTTACCAGGGTGTTGTGACGTATGCGGTGCCTCTGGGATGCCGGGTGACCTTTTAGAATAAAATTGCCTCATATCTCCAAACAAGGAACTGTAGATAATGAACAAATATTTCCCTAGCTACTCGTAGAAACATGATGAGCTCTTTCCAGAATCAAAAACAAAACACCTAGAGTCGTTTGCATAGACCTCTCTGCAAACAGCATCTTCTACTGAGAAGATAGACATTTTCTATGAAGCTTAAGAACACAGTTCTGAATCTCTGAGTGGTGAACCATCTGCGAGTAAATCTGAGGCAGCGTGAATTAGGAATTAGGTAAACCAACGTGCAATGCTGATGTGGGATGTCAAAACAAACGGCAAATCCACGACGAGCTACATCATCGGACGCTGCCAGGAAGCGCTTGAGATGCCAATTGATGAATGAATCGAACAAAAAAGAGCGGCTACTCATTTAAATTCGTGGAATCGAGGTAATACACACCTACATTCGTGACATCTAGATGTCGCGGGGTAATTGTTTTCACTTAATGTTCGATAAGTAACACCAAAGTATTTGAGGGTTGCTAATCTTTTGGATACATCTCTATCGGATCATAGACCTTAGGCGCAAAGGTACAGGATACCTAAAGCAACTGAGTGGGATACTTATAGAGAGTATCTCAGCAGTTTGCTGGGTACTTTACTGGGCAGAATCAAGTCCATTGTACAGATATAATTGGCTATCGACATCCTACAAAGAGGTAGAAACAAAGCGTATGTGGCCAATTCTTCTCTACGTATTGACCCTGAAAGCCTACACTTCAGAAATTTTCCGCTCAGCCTACTCTGCGTGGTTTATGCCCAGCTCAAGCTTAAAGTCCAGTATCTCGGGATAAAATTAAAATATCGGAATTAATTTCTTTTAAACTGTAGATAAAAGTCTCACAAAAACGAATGTTGTAAAATTAATAAGATGAATTGAACACATACTGTAAATATTTTCACAAAACTGAAACAACTTTTCAGTAAAAACGGCGAGGTGAAAATATCTTCCGGGTGGAATACACCCAGTGCACTAAATACTAAAAGACAATCTGTGTGATTATCAATAAAATATTATGCTAATAATATTGTTACTAATAATATGATAATGTAAATAGAGTTTCAGTCCCCTTCACACTACTATAATAGTATCGCATCTTTCTTATGTTCCTAATAATACATTGGTATCACCTGCTAAAAACCTTCAGTAACTGCACAATCACATAATTATATGCGACGCAAATTACACAATTATCTTAGACACCTAGTCCAGCAGTGAAGGAGGCTAATATTCTCATCTGGAGGTTGCTCCAACCCATAAGCATATTTTTGCCAGATTCTGGGGACTTGAATAATAGATTGAATTTTGAAGATCAAAAAATAAATATTGAACTGGGTATTCGCGAAGCCGGTACAGTACGCGATCGGACAGGTTGAATTTTACTTCTAGGTAACCTTTATTTCCCGCCTTATATCTTGGATTGAAACTGGATTTCTGGATTCAATCCATGTCTATTATTTTTTCTCTGTCCTTCACCTTCTTTAGATGCCCCACCAATTTTTCTTCGAACGTGTCACTCTTCAAGATTTGATATCCCATAAGGTCCAACAGTTCTGCGTCCCCTTCATCTTCTAATTTGACGGATTTCTGTTCCTAATCACCCTAAGTTCTTCTTTCAAACAGACGTTAAGTAGTCTATCTCCCTCTAGGTTGCAAATTCTACCAAAAAACACGAGAAACCTACGTTTTGCCTCTAGTTCCTTCTAGTTAGTCCCCAAATTTTCACTCACTGGGTTGCCACAGATTTCCCTGGTGTATTAAAAACGTAGATAAACGTTTATTTTTCAGCCTGCTGGCCTTAAAAAATTGACTTGCTTACACATCCATTTTTTACAGAATTTCCTCAAAACTAACCCTTAAAAACTAAAATCCATCCATTCCTTATGTCTAAGCCGCACGCTCGTATCGCCTTGCCTTCCTCGCTTCGCCTCGCCTCGCTCGCATTTCCCTACTTTTTCGCATTGCCTCGCTTGCCAACCTCTGTTTTCGCAGCTAATGCCTCTTACTTATCTACTATTTACAATATTTACATCCTACTTATATCTACTTTCTCTCCTATTTACAATCTTTCCTTCTCCACTCCTCTTCCTCCTTCCTTCTCTTCATCTTCATCTTTCCGCACGGTTCACACATCCTCTTCTCCCGGGAGAGCCAGAACCTATTGAAACCCTCCATACACCCACACCTCATCCTTGCTATAAGTTCCTGACTTCCTTTCTCTCCTTTCACACACAAATATTGCGCTCTTGCCCTTGGCATAATCCACACATAGTTCCCGTTATATCTTGATTCTCTTATTCTCTCTTCCCCTTCTGTCTTCTCTCTCTCCATGCTGTTTTGCTTAACCAATTCATAAACCTTCCTTCCTCCCTCGTGCATCCTTCCCACTTCATCCATCTGCAGTCCATTCATTCTAAAATACCGTTCCCTCTCCGCCTACATCTTCTAACCCCCTTCCCTGTTCTCCTTCTCCCACCAGCACTCCCTAACCAGCCTACTTCCCCCCTCTTCCAAAAATTTCTCCTCATATTTACACGCCCGGCTCCCTGCTAGAATTCCTACACTCGTTCTCCCCGTCTCCCTCCTGACAATATAATTAGGCGTGTTCCTTGCCAACCCCAGGGTCCACTTTACATACCTCTCCTGCGTTCTATTTATCCCTTCCCCCTCCTTTTATGAACACCATAACCTTGGACTTTTCCGCATTCAGCTCTAACCCCTTTTCATCCATGTATCTTCTCAACCTCTTCATCATCTCCTTTAAGGCCACCTCGCTGGTTGCCAGCAACACTATGTCATCTAGATACGCTAGTGACCAAATTCTAACCCCTCCTATCCTGACGCCTCCTACCACCCCAGCCTCCAGCTTACTTACCATATCCGCAACTAAAATCGCAAAAAACGTTGGGCTAAGTGGACACCCTTGCCTTAGACCCCTATCCATCCAGAATCCCTCCGAAATCCCCTCCCCTTCTCTTACCCACCACCATCGCGTATACCTTATACGCCGTATTCATTAGCGTAATCCCTCTATAATTTTCCTGCCTATCCCTATCCAGTTTCTTATACAGTGGCACTATTAGCCCTTCTCTCCACCCTCCTGGGAATCCCTCGCCCCTCCATACTTCCTTCACTACCTCCTTCAGCCTCTCCCTAACCTCTTGTGTACTAAACAGCCATGCTTCGTTCTCTACCCCATCCAGCCCTGCTGCTTTTGACCTTTTCCACTTCCTTATCTGCTTCTCTATCTCCTCTTCATTCAACTCCTCCATCTCTGCCTCCCCCGTTCTTCTACTTCCCCCATCCTTCTTCCTTGAATCCGAGCCCTGGGATGATTCTTTGAAAAACTCTCTCCACTCCTCACTCCCTATCTTCTCGCTAACCCCCACCCTACGCTTCCTAAACCTATTTATTATCTTCCAGACGTCCCCTTCTGTCTTAACATTTGCTAACTCCTCTTCCAGATCTTTCTCCTTTTCCTGTTCTTTCTTCTTACGCACCAATCTAAACCCCTTCCTCATTTCTACGTACTCCTCCCTTCTCGCATTACCCTCTTTCAACTTCTTGTACTTCCTCTTCACCTTCCTCTTCATCTTCTTACATTCCCTATCCCACCACGGCTTCACCATTCCTTCCTTCTTCTTTCTAAATACCTTCTTTTGCACACAACCCTTCACCTTCTCTTTCAGATCCTCCCATATCTCTTCCACCGATTCCCCGCCAAAGCGTACCTTTCCTAGCTCCTCTTGATACTTCTCCACCGCCTCTCTCGTCCAGGTCACCCTCTCTCCTATCGAGACTTCTTCCCTGCCTTGTGTTCCGCCACCCTCACCTCTGATCCACAGACTCAATGGCTGATGGTCTGATTCCACCCTCCCCTCTACTGCGAATTTTTCCATCTCCTCCCATCCTTCCATATTCATGACCACATAATCTAACACCGATACACCCACCTTACTCACATATGTGTATTCTCCCTCTTCGTCCCCATTAGTCATACCATTCGCCACTGCCCACCCTCTATCCTCCATCCAGTCCCTTAGAATCTCCCCCTAATTATTTATTACATTATCCTTCGATTTCCTCTCAAAGCTCTCCCCTTCCCTGTAAAGTCCCCCTTCGCTCCCCATTCTCGCATTAAAGTCCCCACCCAGTACCATCATACCCTCTTCTCTTTCGCCCAGCAGGTCCTTCTTCTTTACCCCTGCTACGTTCCAGTACAGCACCTTCACTACTCCTCTACCCTGCGTTACCCCCACCCCCCTACTTCCTACAAAACAAATCCCTCTGCACTTCCTTCAACACCTCTCTCTCCTCATCCCACACCCACATCTTCCCATCTACTCTTATTTTTCTATATCCTACCTTCGCCGATCTCCCTTCTCTCTTCTCCCTCCTCGCCCTGTCATAAAGCATTCTTTGTACATCCCTTTCCTTTCTCGTCAAATCGTGATCTATGAAAACTCCCTCATCCTGTATCCTACTCTTATTCCGCATTACCCCCAACTTTTCTTCCCAGCTCTACAACTCCACAACCGCCACTTCCTTCTCTTTCCTCCCCTCCAACTTAATTGTGTATTGAAAACGTACAGTCTACCTTTCAAAGACCTCAGCTCTGCTCTCATAATCACCCCACATGCTGCGTTTGTTGCTTGGATTCCCTTCCATGACATTTTTCTAATGTGATTCTCATGAGTGTTTCTCGAAGAGAACCAGAAGCCCAAGTATTCAAAGCTATTGACTACTACAATTTTCTTACCGTCAATCATCCACCTCTCTCTTATTCTCTCTTGCCCCGCATCCCTGAATATAACTTTTTCGTTTTATCTACGTTAATCTCCAGTTTGTTGTCGTTGAAGCATCTATATTCTGTCCTGATCATTCTGCTTAGTTCTCCTCAATCATTAGCAACAACCATTATATCATCGGCGTATTTCGAGCCCTAAGCATTCTTATTACCTATTACCGTCCAACCTCACTCCTGGTTTCCCATTCCTCGTCGATATCGTAAACGAATATGTTGAAAAGTGCCGGACTAAAAGGAAAACTCTGTCCTACCCCCTCCTTGTTACGGACCTACCTTTGATTTCCTCTCCCGGAATTATATTATTCTCTGTATTCTCATATATGCTTTTTATCATGTCATAAAACCTCCCTTCAATTCCCTTCAATTATTCCCGCTAAAATTTTGTAACCCAAATGTAAATGTGCTATTCCCCTATAATTTTTCACATCATTTTCGTCCCCTTCCTTGTGGATTGGGAGAATTCTTGTGACATTCCAGCCTTCCCTCAACGTCCCATTTTCCCATCCTTTTGGGATTATTACCCATAACTCTTTTTTCCAGATATCCGGAAGATTCTTGATGAATTAACCACTCAAATCATCTTTTACTGCTGCTCTCCCGTTTTCAAGTTTTTTATCTGCCGCTAGAAATTCTCGATATTCAATGTCCTTATCCAGAGCGTCTATTTCCACATATTACTCCACATTTTCCCAAATCCCCATCATAATATATTGCTACTTCACTCACCCCCCTCCCCCCCGCCCCCATAAGTTCCCCATAAGCTGCAGGCAGTCATCACTTAGGATATTTATCCCTTTTCTTTTTTGTTTGCTTCTACATGCATTTACACCTTCCCAGAATTTCCCCATATTCCTGCTCTTTTCAATTTTCTTAATTTTTCCTCAGCTATTTTTCTCAATTTTTCTTTCATTATGTTATTCATTTTTGTCCTTTCTCTTCCAAACTCTATTTTCTTATCCTCTCCCCCATTTTTCAGGAAAATTCTCAATCAGTTGAATGTCTTATACCCCTGAATCTTATATTCTTCCACCATCCAGTCATACTCATTCCGCTGCGAGCTTCCGCTTTTTTTTATTATCCAAAATTTCCTGGCTGCTTCTCTGATGGGTTCTTCAAATTTTCTCCATATTGGATCTAAGTCCATCACCTCTTCTGCTTCCACCCACCTTTTCACCAGCATGTCTTAATAAGCTATTGTTTTCTCTCGGTCCCATATTAGCTTTTCCCTGATTTATCCCCTCCCACGTTCCGAACGGGTTCCTCCTCTCACTGGCTTGCCCCCACCTGAAGTTTTTTCTCTTTCTCCTCCAGGTCCCTTATTTCTGAATCCCACTCCCTGGTTGTTAGAATCACTCGTGGGCCAACTGTTAATATACTCAGGACATCATCTTCCCCTCGTGTAAGACTAGATCAATTACAGAACTTCCTCCCTCTCCCTGGTCCCCCACGTAAGTGGTGGCCCCCTCCCAATCTCCTTCAGAAGCACCATTTGCTATAATTAAATTTGTTGAATCAGAGAAATCTTCAGCCTCCTTCCCTGTTGGTTCACTTTTTCATTTCGAGATTTTCACAGGAACTTTTCATCTTCATCTCGCGTTTGTCTGTCCCCCACTTTCACATTTAAATCCTCGACAACAAATATCTCTTCTCCTATTTCTCTTCCATTATTTATTTTCTTTTCAATTTCACTAAGGATCTTTTCGACTTCCACATTATTGTAACTCACACATACTCTACAGTCTTTGCCGTTGAATAATCTTATTCCTGAGAGAACTGCGTCATTCAGCCAAGTCTCGATCCTAACTCCTTCACCTACATTTCTCTTGACGCCTACCAATAATTCATCCTTGCCCCTTGCTTCTTCATTACTTTTTATAGCTTCCCTATGATCACACCTATACTCGCCGCCTACTCTAGTTCACAGCACAGACAGCACTTCGCAGGTAAATGCGTCATGCCACTTATGTTCCAATTGTCCTAACTCGCGAGGCCAAAACTTTCTAAGTCTGCTCTCACTCTCATTCAGCACCTCCCTCCATTTTTCTTGGCACTTACCACAGCCCCTGTCTCCCTCGCAAAATACACACTACCATGATCTCTTGGAGGATTTCTACTCTGTCTTTCCCTTGTTTCAAAGACCTGTGCCTTATCATCTTTTGCGTTCACACTACTCAAAGAATAATTATTTTCCCTTGTCCCTCTTCACGCTTCCTGGGGCGCCCCTTATTATTTTTTGTTTGAGCTCCAGGTTCGTTCCCCAGAGTCAACACTGAGCTACAATTAACTCCCTGTAGGGCCTCATCTGCCGCTAGACCCATCGCTCCATCTATCGGAACTCCCGTGTAATCACATCTAGAACGGTCTTCTTCGTTGGCGGGATGTATTCCTTCCCGACTTCCCGCCCCACTGTCCTCAACCTCACTGTCCAAAATCCTCCTAACCTTGAGGGCAAGTTGATCACCTCCAGAACAACTACGTTATCAATATAAAGAACGCTCACCCACAAAAACTATTATCTCCTCACATTCAGAAATCACCTGGACGACCTGGCGACCCACCCGTTGCGAATGTAGCGCCCTCTCCATAAAAAATAACTATCCGACTGAAATTTTTATGCTGAAAACACTAGAAAAATAAGTGGAACTTGACATGAAAGAGAAGATCCTAATGCAAAAACCTCTCCATAGGAATTACTTTGCCTCTCAAAACGGCAGATTATTTGTAAAAGCTCTTAATGCGTTTACCTCCCGCACTGATAATACAATGCAGAAAGGTGAAGTAGCAGTTGTACAGTTTCTAGATATAGAGGAAGCATTTAGTAACACCACAATTGAATCTATATACGTTTGTGCTCAAACACATGGAGCTAGTAACATCATAAACAGGTCGATGCATTCAATGTTGAAAAGAAGAACGGTACATACTTCACTATGTTATATTCCGAAATTTTACAAAAATTTGATGTAACATCTTCTGGGCTAACTCTATCAACCAAAAGCAATAGCATTACCGATCCTCTCTGAGTTTGAACCTAAGTATGGTAACTGAACTACGGTCGTTAAGATGGAAACGACAAGATTCTTAGAGTATTACCATGAACGGATAAGAACTCAGAGAATACCGATAAGTTAGGATATGCTCGATCATTGAGAGACTGTAAATGCAGACTCTACCACTGTGAGATAATTATAATTATATCCATTATCATGCGAATTTAATTGTAATCTTAATAATTCAAAAAGCAACCAGTTCATAGTTAAATCCAAATATAGGGAATATAAGTGCATACGGGTCTCTAAAAACTGAAACAATAATTGCAATGATATATTTCACAACATTAATGTGACCCCTGAATAGTAAGTGAAAGAATACGTATATAGACAGAAAATGCAGTAATCAGCAGTGTCTGACTAGATATAAGGAAATACAGATAATCAGCATTTAGAATCTTTATTCATGATAGGTCAAGAGTAGAGATGCGCGACCACTGACCGTCGTGAAGGACGGAACTTATTAGTCACTCGTGTGAGCTATACAAAACTCAATATCGAGAGTGGCGCGTATTAAATGACATCTCGCTGATTTATAGAGGAAAATGCTATACCACGTTTTTACCATCGAGGGTGCTATATCCCATTTTTGTCACCGAATGTGCCATACCATATTTTTGTTACCCCGCGTGCCAAACCACGTTTTTACCACGATACTTCTGACTTGTGCCCAACGTATATAAACCCCAGAGCCGCCTTTGCCAATCGCCTTACGTTCCCAGCAGTCATACTGACAACTTCGATCTACAAGTCGCTCTGTACAAGCCACGTACCTTTAACTCTTCGTAAACCAATGAATTATCGAGTTGTGAACTAAGTCCCTTCGGTTCCGGTCGTCATATGAGTCTATTTCCGGGTAAAGTCAACAGTGTTATACATCCATGAAAACAACTCAATAGTGAATTCGGCAGCTGATATAGGACCGTGTATCGCTTTACGGGTTAATTGTGACTGTAAATTCCTTCACTATTACCCAAACCAACACTGCAAGAGGATTTTGCCGTTTTCCCTCGATTATAGAGACGGAAGCGACAAACTACTACTCTCTCTTGCCCTTCTACAAGTAAGAAGGTACATGTAAGTTTAGATTTATGTAACTGTTAATCTTATCCATTATCTTTACAATAAATCATCTACTATCTTATCTATCCTTTCGCTGTTTTGAGCACTGGTTTAACGCAGTTCGCACAGAGCTGACAAGTGACAAACGCACCCATAAATGAATAGTTGGTTAGATTTTACCAGCCTGACATAATCAGCTTACTAGCCTCCCTCATTCTAACCCCCTTTCCAGCCTACCCTTCACTTTAGCTCAAGACGTATCAACTACATGGTAATTAAGTGAAGGCCAAAGTTCTAAGGGGATGTTCACAAGGAGATACTGGTTATAGGAAAATATGAGGAAAAACCTTAGTAGAACTCATACAGACAGCACTCAACATAGTAGAGAAATTATGCACGGATTGTTGTTCATCCGTTAACCCGGATAAGACGTAACTGATGCATTCTCCAAAAAAAAGAAAAACATTCAGACTAGCCTCAAGATGCCTTCACGATCCTTTTGAGGTTGCCGGTGAAAACCGGAACAGTCCAATTAACTAATCAAAACTAACTAACTATCAAGCATAGTAAGAGAACAGCTTGAAGTTGTAGTGTACATGCTTACTGGACACTGCCAACTGAGAATACACTTGTCCAACATAAGAACTAGGGACAAGCCTCATCGTCGAAACTGTGATTTTTGTGAGACAACTCATCACATACGTTATGTGATGTGCACATTATGTGCACGGTCCCCCTGGGAATAACAGCCATCTATGAAAATGACACTAGCTCCCAGTAGAAGCGCGATAAATTACACATATGACCACGTCTCACGACCGTGAGATGGGTGGCCACATATGTTGACACTCTTATGATACCCACATTTTATTACTAATTTGCGATAGAAGTATGAAGAAATGTTATCATAATAATAAGTGATTAAAATCTCACCTTTATGTGCGTCATACGATGATAGTAGAGATTTGAAGATGCCGTGAATTTCTTGCCGCAAATCAGACACTGATGAGGCTTTTCCCCGCTGTGAATGCGCTTATGCGTATTTAGCGAGCTCGATGTTGAGAAACCCTTGTTACACACCATACAGACATGCGGTTTCTCCCCTTTAATTCAATGCAACATTAATGACTGTCAGTTTTTTATTTTGTTTAATTTGTAAACAAATTGATATTAGTAATTTAACATGCAAAAAAGGCAGCTTTCTGTAAATCCACAATTTGAAGGTGGTGATATGTCACAAATAATCCTGCATCGCAGTATCTTGTTTAGAATTCCTAATAGAATATCCAGGTTGAACACTTTTCAACAGTCAAAAAAGTTATGTATAATTTGAGTCTGTTACATGCAGAATAATATATAAAACTTATGAAAATCATGTAGAATTTTGGAACCATCTATCGATCAGTACATTTAAGGCCCTTTATCTGAATGGGTAATCGGTTTTGAATTTGGAGGCCACACGGTCGAATATTTTTTTCCAATTATTTGCATACGTTATCTACATAATCATATCTCAAAGCACATAAAACATGGTTTTCGACAGAATGTTCATATTTTGTTAAATAATCAAAAACGTAAGAAAAATAGCAGTAACGCACAATTGTAGCTGTCTGCATTTTCGCCGCGCACCTATGGACCCTTGCCGGACGCCAGGAGGCAGATACCACGGAGCGAGTCGAATTATCGGAACGGACGACCCTTTCATTGTTATGAGATAACGGCCGGTTTGAAAAACTAACATTATGAAATCATAAACTAATTTAATTTTAATAAGCAGAATTAATATTATCTACAGTAATAATAGATTTATTTAGATGATAAATAATTTCTGTGCATATACACTGTTCAGTTTTCAGTAAATGGACCCAGCATATTCAGGAAACATGAAAAATTTATCATTTTGAGGAGTTCAGTCGACCAGGATCCTACAATATTGAACTGATTTGTTCAAAAAAGGATGTAAACATTTTCAAAACATTGTAAGAAAACTAAAAGGGTTTTGTAAAATAAAATGTTCAATTGAGGTCAAAATAAATAAATACGTACTTTAAAGATCTATATCAGTACTCTATTTGAAAATAGGAAAAAGAAGTACTCTTCGTAAACATTCTGTGAATTGACGGGACGTGCGCTCGGATCGCCTTGAACGTTGTGCAATCTCCCGACAATTCCCGCTTGTCCCGTTCGCCCGTGTTTACATTTAAAAAACGGTACAAATCTTTCATTCTGATAGAACTTCAGTGAGAAAGTTGTTCCGTAGGGATTAACGAATAAATCTGCGCAAGCCGCATATTATTTCGTTTTGTATGTCACAAGATATCACGAACTTAGTAAAACAAAGTGATGGGCGCTGAGGAAACAGTTGCCGTTACTGCATATAGGTTGTGTATGAAAAATGTTAAAAATTTTACACACTTAGCTCAAAGATATCTTGTGATATACAACACGAAATAATATGCTGCTCGCGCAGATTTATTTGTTAGTGCCTACGGAATAACTTTCTTACTGGACGTTCTCTGAGAATCAAAAATTTGCACCTTTTTTTTTAATGTAAACACGGGCGAACGGGACAAACGCGAATTGTCGGGAGATTGCATAACGTTCAGGGTCGAGCGAGCGCACGTCCCGTTCTTCGATCCGCCCCTTCAATTAAGGTATAGTCACCTCTTGAAGAACGTTCAGGGAATAATTTCCACCCAACAACTTTCAATTTGGATCGCCTAATCCCCTTTTGTAATAATTTTTAATCCATAAGTGAAGGATTTCCAAGTCTTTTTTCATTAACTTCGAATTGTTTTAACAATTATCATTTGCTTAAACAAGTTTTCCCCTCCTAAGTCGTACAAATTACGGAAGGTTGTTTTCTGGAATTAAGGACACAATCAACGTATTTAGAGAGTAATGTATTCTCTTCGGGATGTTTGATGATTTTTCAAACAAATTTGATTTGTTTAGACAAATTTTAATTGTTTAAACATTTCATTCCCCGTGGATCATGAAAAATATTCTTTTCAGCAATTAATGACACAATTAACGAATGCTAGAAGTACTATTCTTTTGTTTAAGATATTCAGCAATGAGTTAAACAATTGATACTCATTCACTTGCGCCTTTTCACAGGGAATGCGGAGAAAAGTATATTTTTTCGAATCTCTTACACAATGTCCCTAATTATTCTTTATTTTCTTATCTTCGAACTTTAACATATCATTTGCGTGTAGATCTTCCCTGAAGCTTATAAATGAAACAGGAAATAGAAGTAATTTTGAGAAGAAAAAGGACTATACTTTCCTTAGAGCAATTGAATTCAATCCTGTAAACAATATAGGGTATCCGTACTGAGATAAGGAAATACTGAATATAAAGCGACATACAGGTAATGTGAAAGATTCGAAGAAACTAAACTCTTCTCCATCTTCCCTATGGAAAGGCGCAAGTAAGTGATTTTGGAGTATTCAAACAATTTCGAAAAATGATAAATAAACAAATATTACCTTTCACATTCATTGATTGTGTCATTAATTATGGAAAAGAATAAATTTCTGCTATATGCAGGAAACAAAATTGTTTAAAAATTGGCGAAATATCCCTAAGAAAAAATATAACTCTCAACACGCTTTAATTGTGTCATTTCATTTCAGAAAATAATATCTTTTTACGACTTACAGAAAAAAAATGTCTAAACGAATAAAAATTGTCTTGGAAAATAAAAATTCTTTAAAAATCATTAAATATCCGGATGAAACAAATATAACTCTTATAAAGTTTTACTCTAATGTTACTCTCAAAATTCGTTAATTGAAACATTTACTTCAGAGAATGATAATTTATTACTGAGAGATAATCACTTTTCACAACGTAAAACAGGGAAAAACTGGTGGATTAAAAATTATTCATGTTGCAAAAATTAATAAAAAAACGTTTTTAGCATGAATTTGATAGAAAACTGCTATTTTGCATTTCTGGGGCATTTTTCGAGCACTATAAAAGGTGATGGGTGGTACAAGTTGAATGTTGTTGGTTGGGGATTATTCCTTGATCATTCTGTAACAGGTCACTATACTTTGACTCACAAAAAGTTTATAACAAGTACTTTTTTCCCCATTTTTTCAATTGAGTACTGATATATATCTTCATGTTACGTATTTATTTATTCTAACCGTGATTAAACATCTTATTTTAGAGAACGGTTTTGGTTTTCCATGCATGGAATTTTCTTAAATGTTAGTTATTTCAGACATTTTCGAACAAACCAGTTGAATATTGTAGGCTCAGGGTCAACTGAACTCCTAAAAATGATACATTTTTCATGTTTTCTAAATCTGTTGCGCCCATTCACACAAAATAAACAGTGTATTTGCACAGAAGTTAGTTATTACCTTAAGATTTCCATCATCACTGCAAATATTAACCGATTTTCACAAATCTTCTTCTCACTTTCTTGTAATTATATAAATAAATTAATTCTGCAAACTAAAATCAAATTAATCCATGATTGTATAATGTCAGTTTTTCTAACCGGCCATAATCTCATAAAAATAAAATATTCATTCGTCATGAATAAGTCGACTCGCTCCAGGGTATCTGCCTCATGACGTTTAACAAGAGTCAATAGACACGTGCCGAAAATGCAGAGACAGCTAAGACTGAGCGCCACTGATATTGTTCTTACGTTTAGAACTTTCTTCTGGTAGATAAAACACTATTTAATTAAATAATTATAGAAATGATCCTTATTCAAGTCAAAAATATCTTTAATTCAGAGAAGAGCTACAGGTTCACAGGGAAACTAAGAAAATAATTGATAGATAAATGCTTAGACGGAAATCCTACTATAAACTTGGTCAATAATACGATTAACTTCTAATCTCAAAACAAAAAGTGTTAGAAATACACCAAAATACACCACAATACACCGAAATTCACCA
>CAKNXH010059071.1:38826-65735 GCA_932178445.1 Andricus quercusramuli
CGAAACCGAAACCGAAATATATATATATATATATATATATCTGGTTTTAGATTCGATTCCTTTGGAATAGAACTGAAAGGGTTCTGTCAAAGCCAGCGAACGCATCCTGGTGTTGCGGATAGAGGGTCCCTGTACCAAGGGATTCTGCTGAATATGGTTACAATAATTGATAAGCAGTCGCAGACAATCATCCAGGGATGGCCCTAAAGAAATAAACCCTAAGCTTTGGGTGATTCAAATCAGAGGGTAAAACCGACAATGGAACAAAAGACCAAAAGACGCTTGCATCAACTGAACAAGAAGATTGGATCGGCAAGACGGAATGCGTCCCGTGTTCAATATGTCATTGACTACATAACATCTGGTAGACTCTTCACGGAAAGGTTTCGGAAGGTCGCCCAAGAACGGCGGATCTTGAATCACCCACTGAACAGGTCAAAGCTGCTGACAATCAAGCAGCATATTATTGATAAAATGTGACTGTTATCTGAAACAAAAAGGAAAATACAGAAGTGTTTGAGATGGAAAAGGGAAATCAACATTTTCTTGCGGCCCATCGCGCCTCTTCAGCGATCTCTTGGTTTGTGTAAAAAATCCACCCAAGCCCAAGGAGGTAGAGACTTTTTGGAGAGAGGTATACAAGATTCCGAGAACACTAAAGCTAGAAGAAGATACTGAGAATATTCCTTCCCATACCCCAGTGGCTAGTGTTAGGACGCACTATACTCCTGCCGAAAAAGGCAACTTGTCCAGCCCTGAGAATTACAGGCAAATAACTTGTTTGTACACACTGTACGAGATGTTTTCAGCTGTCCTAAACAACAGGATTGTTCGAAGATTCGAGCCTGTGTGACGAGAGATCTACGAACAACGTGGTTCAAAAAAAGGTGTAGCAGGCTGTCGAGAGAACGTGCTAATTGACCGGTGTGTCTGTACGCTGCAGCCCATCAGCGCGTCCTGTCAATGGCCTGGATTGACTACCGGAAAGCTTTCGATTCAACCTCTCATCAACTTATTATCTCTCTGTTGGAAAGCTTGAAAGTGCGTCCACACATAGTGAGATGCATAGAGAGATTGATGCCTCTTTGGAAAACTAGATTTAATACCTCATCTAGAAATTATCGTGTGACAATGAACAACGTCACCTTCCAGGGAGGCGTCTTTCAGGGTTGTACCATGAGCCCTTTCCTTTTTTGCATCACACTTCTGCCTGTATCTCTCGCACTACGAAATTCTTCTGGATACCTGTGTGGCGACACTAATCAACGCGAGCATGAGGTCACTCATCTATTTTACATGGATGACCTGAAGATATATGCCTCGGGTAGAAGCAAACTTTCAACTGCTATAAATATTGTCAAGACATACACAGGAGAGATTCGGGTGGACTTTGGTTTGGATAAGTGTGCCTCAATTAATCTGTCGAATGGAAATATTACTGGCGTTCCCAAAGATCCCCAGCTTGTGGATATAAGTGTTATTAGACATCTTATTACTGAAGAGATCTGTATATACCCGGGCGTGCCTCAGAGTCGCATTCAGGACGTAACATCAGTGAAGGAGTCTCTCCAAAGCAGAAACAAACATCTCCCCTGACAGATTTGGTCTTAAAATCTATCAGCGTAGAACAAGGTATCTGCGACTAACATAACAATTTTGTTTTGTTCGAATGCCCAAAAAAAAATCTCCTGCGCATTTGAGCAAAATCGGTTAATATTTAGGGGTCGCAAAATGACCATCAAGTTTCCCATTGATTTAACATGGGGAAAAGTCAGTTTCTAACTAATATTCAATTGTTTAAACAATTCTAATTTATTTGAATATTTGTTTTCAGTAAGCTCGCTAAATGAACGAATTTTCTAGACTTTTTGAGTTCTTTAATCAATTATAACAGTGAAATAATTCGTTTGAATAACTTTACAATTATTCAAATAATACGTATTTGTTCAAGTATATATTTTACCTACAAAAAAGCAGTAAAACCATTTCATCTCACTAAATTTTCGACCAATTTCAATATTTTTAAGTACTAATTTGTTTATTATATGAGTACACGTAGATATTGAAACAAATTTAAATCGTTTGAACAATTTTTTGTTTACATATTTCACTTTTGCTATTTTTCGAAAGATTGAAATATTTTTATGTTCTACTTTACTCTTTAAATATACTCTTAAATGTTTAAGCCATTGAATATTCGTCAACAAATGACTGGGTATTTTTAAATTACCGATTAATGATTATTTTCTTTAACTTTTAAACAGCGCCAATAAACCGTAATATTACATAAAGTTCAAATTTGTCACGTATGGAGTTTCCTTTGGGGACCCACAAGAGTGACTTAAAATTATTCAACCCGGAAATTTATTACTGATTTTTATTCTCTGATGATTTTTGAACAATATACTGAAACACGGAATTATTTGCAACATATTATCACGTTTAAATATTAGGTTTACAAAAAACTGACTTTTCCTCATGTTGAATCAATGGGAAACTTCATGGTCTTTGCGCCATCCTTAAATATTAACCGATTTTGCTCAAATTTTGAGGAGATATTTTTTTTGTGCATTCGATCAAAACTGGGGGTGAGGTCAAAGGAATTCGAGAGAAAAAAAATCCACCAAGTATAAATAAGAACCACCCTGGTAACCACACATCTCACGGTTGTGAGACGTGGTCATAAGTGTGACTCACCGCGGTTCTCCTGGGAGCCTGTGTCATTTTTTAGATGGCAGTTGCTCTCAGTGGGACCCTGCGGTGGTTGTTTAGCTCTTTTGAAAAATATAGATATAATCAATGGATGCAACACACAACGAAATGTTTTGTGATCACCATAGGGCCAGAACCGCCATTCTCTAGTTCAGAAATTAGTGAAGTAAGGCGCCAGATTCAAATTCATTATGGAAGTGAACTTAAGAGTAATAATGAAAGGCAAGTAAAATTTCAAATAATGAAAAATTTGGTATTTTAATATTCATTATTACAAAAATTATTAATAATTCATATTCGCAAAAATGAATAATGAAACCGTAATTGCAATAACTGGCAGTTTAAGGGCATGCTCTCCGGTGATCACGTGACCAAAACAGTCCTTTTGGTTATGAAACTTTTTTTGGTGTTCACCATGTCCAAACGCAATGATGTATTGCTCTCAAAATTTGGAATAAAGATAATGAGTCAATAAATTGCGTTTGTATATTTAGTTTCAGTAATAATTTTGAAATAAATTTTCCATGTAAAAAACAAATGTGGAAAATTTCATAACCGAGCTTGGTTATGTGATCTCTACTTTACCGACTTTGAAATGTTCCAAAAATAATGACAGGTTACGTGTGTGCAGATACTTATTTTTTTATTTGCAATGAATGTGCAAGTGTTATTGTTTATATTATTTTTTTGAATGTTCAGACGACTTAATCCAAAATTTGTGTCAGTTATCAACATACGTGAATCAGAAAATCTGAAATGCATCAAACCAAAAATTACCTGCATGTGCTGCAACTCGAATGGTATTCTATCAATTTATAAATGAAATTTCCTTGAAATTATAAACATATTGATGTGTACAAACGTTCTCTAGTGCTTTTTATTCAATCTTTCAAATTCTAAACACGATATCTCAATCCTTGTGGACGTGTGGAAAATATTTTTACACATTTATTTTTTACATGGAATTTTTTTTCAAAATTATTACCATTCACATTCGTTGCACATTCGTTGCAACGTTATCGTGCACATTCGTTGCAAATCAGAAAATATGTATCTGCACACACCTAACCTGTCATTATTGTTGGAGCATTTCAACGTCGGTAAAGTAGAGATCACATAACCAAACTCGGTTATGAAATTTTCCACATTTATTTTCTACATGGAAAGTTTTTTTCAAAATTATTACTGAAACTAAATATACAAACGCAATTTATTGTCTCATTTTCTATATTCCAAATTTTGAGAGCAATACATCATTGCGTTTGGACATGGTGAACACCAAAAAAAGTTTCATAACCAAGGACTGTCTTGGTCACGTGATCACCGGAGAGCATGCCCTTAAGTGACGTCAGTATTTTAATATAGTACTCAGCGAAAATTCTTATTTAAAATGGAAAGTTTACTGGCGAATGGCGACACATCCGCCAAGGTTTATAAGGATCATCAAGTTCCTTAATCTAATAATTTGTTTTTCCACAGGATAATGTTTTCGTGCTGCTGTCCTGGGGACCTGTATTCGATTCACGCCAGCGTTGCTTTCTTCCATTGCGATTGTTTCTGTTTTTGTTAAGAATATCATATAATTGGCTGCTTTTATGTTCAACGTATGTAATTTATAAGGAAAAGAAAAGGGAAAAGGGTTCATCCATCCTTGTAGAATCTCGCATGCAAGGATAAGGGTGCATACTCTGAGAGGTCGCCTGGTATCTCAAAGTCACCGTTTGAGACACATCACCCATGTGCCATTCAACTATCGACACGGTTGTTACGCTGCCGCTTAGGGGTGATTCCTTCGGGACCATCCCTGAACAATCGTCCGCGACTGCTTATTAATTCTTGTAACCATATTCAGCAGAAACCCTTGGTACAGCGTCCCTCCATCCGCAAACCGAGGACCAAAACTATATATGGGAACCGCAATACCGAAAAATCGAACATATGTATACATATACCTCTGTCGCGACACTAATCAGCGTGAGCATAAGGTCACTCATGAATTTTATATGGAAAACCTGAAGATCTATGCCGCTGGTAAAAGCAAACTTCAAACTGCTATAAATATCGTCAAGAACTACACAGGAGAGATTGGGATGGACTTTGGTTTGGACAAGTGTGCCAAAATTCATTTGAAGGAAGGAAAGATTACTGGCGTTCCCAAGGACCCTGAGCTTGTGGATATAAGTGTTATTAGACATATTAACACTGGAGAGACCTATACATACCTGGGCGTGCCTCAAAGCCGCATTCAGGACGTAAAATCAGTGAAGGAGTCTCTCCGAAGCAGATACAAGCATCTTCTTCGACAGATTTGGTCTTCCAATCTGTCGGCGTTGAACAAGGTATCTGCGACTAACATGCTTGCCGTCCCAGTTCTACTCTACTCGTTTGGGGTGGTTCAATGGACGAAGAACGAGCTCAAGGCCCTTGATGTCACCACGTGTAAGATCATGCATATGCATAAAAGCTTGCATATCAATTCCTCAGTTCCGCGATAATACATTTCACGCCGTCAAGGCGGACGCGGACTTCTGAATCTCCAATGTCTTCATAACCGAATTGTTTTGAGTACAGCTTACATGGTTGCGAATGGCAGAGATCCTCTCCTGAAGATGGTCAGAAACCACGAGATGATTGGCGAAGAAGCGTTCCTTTCCAAAGCCGCGGAGCAAGCTGCCGAGACCCTTGGCCTGAATTTCAACATTAGAAGTAAGGGAAGTGCATTACTCCATCTAGATTCTTCACGTCCAAAAGCCGAAGTAAAGAATGCAGAGGTTAGAAGATTTCACCAAGAGCTACTCGACAAGCATATGCACGGAAACTTTCACAGAAATGTAGAAAAACAATCCTTGTCAATGGAGCAAGCTTTTGCTTTACTCAAATCATCAGGGCTCAATTCAGGTACAGAAGGCCTTATTTTCGCATAACAGAACGGTGTAATCTCCACCTTAGAATACCGCGCCCGCATTTTATGTCAAGAAGTTCCCAGTGATAGGTGCAGAGCGTGTCATGCACACGTTGAGTACCTAGAACACATACTATCGGGGTATCCGACCCTCGCAGGAACAACGTATATCTATAGACATAATGCGGTCCCAAGAGTGCTTTATTGCCACCTTTGTCGCTCTTACGGTGTTGGTCGCGACCCTGCCCTGCCGAACGCTCCAAGGGATATAGAGTCAATTGTCCGGAACGAGAAGTGCCAGATTTTCTGGAACTACGATTTTCGGGCAGCGGTCTCCGTTGCGCACTCGAGGCCTGACATTGTTCTTCAAGACTTCGAGAAACAAACTATATTCGTGATCGAATTCTCGGCTTCATCCGAATACAACATCACTGCAAAGGAGAAAGAAAAAGAGAAGAGGTATCAAGACCTTAAAAGAGAGCTGCAACGACTGTATCCAAAATATTCGGTACGAGTAATTGTCCTTGTGATAGGTGCTCTCGGAGGTGCTGAATTATCACTGGTGCGTAACCTTAAAGCCATACCCGCGTGCCAAAAATATGCCAAGGCACTCGCGAGATGGATGCAGAAAGCTGTCATCCTTGGGTCGCTTCGTGTCCTCAAGACACACGAGGGTTTCGCTGGCCTATCGTTGTGATTTCGTCGTGCCCTGTGACCACCCATCTCGCGGATGTGAGACGTGGCCATAGGTGTATTTTACCGCGGTTCTACTGGGGGCTATCGACATTTTCTTCTTAGATGGCAGTTGCTCTTAGTGGTACCCTGCGGTGGTTGTTTAACTTTTTTTTAAATTATATATATATATATATATATATATATATATATATATATATCATCGTATTGAATTCATCGCAGACTGTAACCGCCCATCTCGCGGTCGTGAGACGTGGTTACAGCTAACATTTTTCCGCGATTTCGCTGGGAGGGGGTGCAATTTTTCAGATTAGCACCCGCTTCTATATTTTAGATAGAGAAATTCCGTTGTAACATTAAAGGAATGGAACAAATGAAACCAATCCGTAATATAACTTCATGCTTCAATGGACAAGCAGAGACTAAAGTCTGAAACCTGAGGACAGAAGGGCTAATACCCTCAGCCACTGCATAGCTACCTGAGTGTAAGAATTATTAGTCTCTGTAGAGTCCAAAGTATGAATCGTCATTGTTTCCAACACCTTTCCGCAACAACGAGATTATTAGAGTACTGTCTCTTCAAATAATTCTGCACTTCCTCCGTAAAGTTGACAGCTTGATGTGATTAAGTGTTTTCGTGAGCATGTATGCTAATATTTTCTCTGTTGGGCAACAGATGCATCTGGTCAGATCCTTCTCCTTCATGTCCTTCACTAAGTGGTATTTAGTCGCGATGTGCTTAGTTCTGTTACTGCATTTTTTATTATCAGCAAGTTTCAGGCAACTTCGATTGTCTTGTTTTATCTGTACTGGAATGTTTTGTTTTCTGTTTAAACCTTCAAGTCATCATCGTTCCATTGATTTTGAAGACGTATCCGCTGTTGAATTTTCTGTCCTTATCATTTTGCGCCCAGTCTGCGTCGGCGTAGCCATCTAGAAGAATGCATTCATTTGTACTTCCGAGTTTCAGCCTCAGATCGCCGCAATGCCTGTCTTGGTGTTGACTGAAACATACAAAAGCATCCCGATTGACCTGCAATATTCCTGGTTGTCGTCCATAGGCTAATCATCCTCGACCTTCAATCACCCTGTATCCCGTGGTATTTTTGACGATTTCGCGTTTGCTAATCCGAGCGATTTAATGATCTTCTCAATATATCTCGTCTGGCCGATACTTAACGTTCCTTCTTGGTCACGCTCAATCTCCGTTACAAGGTAGTGACATATTTCCCCTAAACTCGTGAGTTCCAACAACTGTCCTAAGGTTTCAGCCATCTTGATGACATCCTCTTCCTTCTTGCTGGCTATTACAATGTGATGGACATATATAATTAAACTCATCTTTCCATTCTTCGTGTCCTTGACGTTCAGGCAGTGATCTGCCGTTCCTTGAATAGAGCCGTGCCCTTGGTAGAATTTGGTCAGATTTGTCATTCCAGACATTCGCTGCTAGTTTCAAGTCATTTATTTAATTTGCACAACATGTACTCCTTTCCTAGAATCTTGAATCCTTTTAGCTGTTTCATGAATATTGTTTCTCTGATATCTCCGTTCAAAAAAGCAGTTTTCGCGTCGAAGTGATGAACTTTTATTTCTTCCTTCCCGGCGAATGAGGTAAAAGTTCGGTAAGTACTCGCCCTGACTACAATGTGCAAATACGTCGTCGTCATCGACTCCGTATTTCTGTGCAAAACCCTGTGCAATCACTCTTGCCTTGTATTTAGATATTTTCCCTTCAGCATATCTTTTCAGTTTAAATACTCACTTGCATCTAATAACCTTTCCATCTTTTGGTGGCTCGACCAGCGTCCACGTCCCTTTTTTTATTGATGAGTCGATTTCTTCCTTCGCTGCTTTTTCCCACTCTTCTTCATTGACACTATACATTACTTCCTTGAAGTCTTTTGGTTCATCGCCCGTCTGCGTAGCGAGATATCCTGCTGTGTACCAATTAGGTGGCACTCCTTTATTCTGTTTCCCAGATTGTCTACGATTGTCTCGCTTATCCTGTTCGATATTTTCATCCTGACTGTTTACTGATCCCTCCTCTGAATTTGATGTTGATGCAGTTTCCTCGATATCACTATTTTCATAAGTGAATCTTCATCTTCATCTGCTGTGTCTGCAGTACCTCCTTCCTATCACATTGATTTTATTTCAAGTGTTGATTTTTCACGAGATTTTCCTTCAGAAGTTTTGATTTTTACAATTTCATCCTTTGCAAATATGACATCCCTGCTGATTTGAATTTCATTTGTTTGCGTATCCAGTAGCCGGTGCTCTTTCAATTCTTTGGAATTTGGCAAGCGTGCATAAGCTTCAGCCCCAAAAATCTGTAAATTATTTGGACAGAGCTTAACCAGTTAACTAGTAATGACGCATATACATATTAGCAAAAAAATCCGTGACAAAACTGGTAATGACGCATATATGCGCACTTGGAATAACTACCACAAAACTCCATAAATTTGGATAAAAATTGGTATGCCTTAGGTTTTTTGTTCGCTGATGACGAATCCGGGGCAAAATTGAGAAAATGAAAATGGCGGATCCATTATTGCAGATCCAATATGGTGACCTGAAATGTAAAATTCACGTCATTTGAATGAAAGTCAGTACTTTTTTCAGTCAGTGGGTTTTTTGGTTGCCGATGACGAATCCGGGCTACAAATTGGGAAATTCGAATCAGCTGATAATATAGTAGAAAATTCATCAGCGACATAAAAACCTCTTTGGTACTGCCTTTCATTCAAGTCACGTGATTTTTGCATTTTAGACCCCATATTGAATCCGCCATTTTGAATTTCTTAATTTTGACCCCGGATTCGTCATCAGCGACCTAAAAAACTCTTAGAAAATGAACTTTCATGATGAATACGGAATCATTTGCTTCTAGCAGTTTTTGCACATAACGTCGATTTCGAGCCTACCAGTTAACTGGATAATCCCCAAAAAATGTGTTATTGATATCAGCACCAAAAATCATACATCTAGCCATTTCAGTTAATGATAAATTTTTTTCAGCAACCCCGTTCGGCTCAGGCGTGTATGCTTTTGTAAACTGTGATTTGATTCCTTCGGATTTACAATATTGGCTTGAATCATTATTAATGTACTCCTTTCCTCGATTTATTTAAACTGAGATTTGATCAAAGCTACATATTCTTTAATCAAAGAAGTAGCTTCGTTTTTATGCTTGTTGAAATAAACTTGAGTGAAACGACTGTAATCGTCGATAATCATTGAAATATACCTTTTGTACGTCGAAGTGACGGTTTGCATGAAGCCGCAAGCGTCTATATGTACCAGTTCAAGTATTACTTGTGAAAAGTATCCAGTTTATAGAGGTTTCCGTGGGTGTGTCCGAAAACCAGTATCTTGCCGTCCCTCTTGATTCTGCATTCTGTATTGGTAAAGGATACTTCAAAGCCCTTTTGAGTAATTTTCTTCACCGAAAGCAAACTTTCATCCAGCAGTGACACATAGAAGACGTCCTTACGGTTATGCTGACTGGATTATCGCAGCCGTCTAGTCAGTTTATGACACCTGAACCCACGCAATGTACCTCTAGTATCGTCCCTTTCTTGACCACCTGAACTGTTTTCTTTATTGGGGTAAGATCAGGGAAGAATATTCGGTCATTTGTCATATGGCTCGAAGCCCCGAGTCTATATACCAATCTCCTTGACTATTAGAAATTTCCTTTCCTTTTGCCAGGAAGCACATGTTTGCTAAATCTTGAATGTATCCAGCTTTACGAGCTTGTTCCTTATCCTTAATTACCTTCCGTCTTATTTACTACAGTCCCATTTTAAATAGCCAGCTTCCTTGCAGAAAAAACAATTTACCTGGTGATTCTCGAAACCTTTCCTAAGAGTTGCCTTCATCGCCATTTCGCTTAAATAATTTGCTGCTCCTGACTCCTTTCGTCTCCTATATTCGTCCAACAGCTTTCCTTTGATGAAAGAATCGTGAGTTCTTTCTCATCTTGTGACTCTAGAGTTGTGATACGAGTGTTGTACGAATCTCGCAGACTGATAAATATTAAAGGAACAATCATGCCTGCGTGAATGAGCTGATCATTCTCCACTAATAAACAAATTCTAGCACGGGCTTTGGCATTCTTCTTCCTCCAATCTATGCTGGTGGGTCTTTCCTACGTAAAATCACCCCAAAGATCTTCTGCAACCAGTAAAAACTCTAGTTTATATTTTCATATCTGCTAAGTGCCATTGTTGAGTTTCTCGATTTTGTATTTCGTTGCCGTCGACTCACTCATCTTTAGCTCACTTCGTCCTCACATAATTGTTTGTCCTTACCCGCACTTACTTATTAATGCACTCACTGTATCCTTATGTGGTCACTGTATCCTTATGTGTTCACTGTGTCCTTATATGTTCACCGTTTTTTTGTGCACTGATCGGTTCTAACACACTCACTGTATTCTGTCTCCTTTTTTTCAAATATTTCTTCTTCACTTTCCTCAACAATAATCTGTCTATTCACGAAAGTCTTTATGAACGGTTTCTACTATTAATTGAACCGAATGCAAGCATAAATTGAAGTCTGAAATCTGAAGACAGAAGGGCTAATACCCTCAGCCACTTTATAGCTACCTGAGAACAAGAATTTGTCTCTGTAGAGTCCAAAGTATGAGTCCAAAGTATATATATATATATATATATATATATATATATAATTAAAAAAAAGAGTCGAACAGCCACCGCAGCGTCCCACTAAAAGTAACCGCCATCTAAAGAATGTCAATAGCCCCCAGTAGAACCGCAGTAAATCACACCTATGGCCACGTATCACAACCGTGAGATGGGTGGTCACAGGGCATGACGAAATCACAACGACAGGCTGGCAAAACCCTCGCGTGTCTTGCGGACACGAAGCGAACCAAGCATGACAGCTTTCTGCATCCATTTCGCAAGTGCCTTGGCATATTTTTGGCACGCGGGTATGGCTTTAAGGTTACGAATCAGTGATATTTTTGCCAACCCCCCCCCCTGAGAGCACCAATCACAAGGACGATTACTCGCACCGAATACTTTCGGTTCAGTCGTTGCAGCTCTCTCTTAAGGTCTTGATACCTCTCCACCTTTTCTTTCTCCTTTGCAGTGATGTTGTATTCGGACGGAGCCGAGAATTCGATCACGAATATATTTTGTTTCTCGAAGTCTTGGAGAACAATGTCAAGTCTCGAGTTAGCAGCGGAGACCGCTACCCGAAAATCGTAGTTCCAGAAAATTTGGCACTTCTTGTTTCGGACAATTGACTCTATATCCCTTGGAGCAATCATCAGGGCAGGGTCGCGACCAACATCGTAAGAGCGACAAAGATGGTAATAAAGTACTCTTAGGGCCGCATTATGTCTATAGATGTAAGTCGTTCCTGCGTGGGTCGGACACCCAGATAGTATGTGTTCTAGGTACTCAGCGTGTGCATGACACGCTCTTAACCTATCCCTGGGAACTTCTTGACATAACATGAGGTCACGGTATGCTAAGGTGGAAATGACAGCGTCCTCACATGCAAAAATAAATCCCTCTGTACCTGAATTGAGTCCTGATGATTTGAGGAAAGCAAAAGATTGCTCCTTCGACAAGGACTGTTTTCCTACATTTTTGTGAAAGTTTCCGTGCATATGCTTGTCGAGTAGCTCTTGGTGAAATTTTCCAACCTCTGCTTTCTTCACCTCGGCTTTTAGACGTGAAGCATCTAGATGGAGTAATGCACTTTCCTCACTTCTGATGTTAAAATTCAGGCCAAGGGTCTCGGCCGCTTGCTCCACGGCTTTGTAAAGGAACGCTCCTTGGCCAATCATTTCGTGATTTCGGACCATCTTTAGAGCGGATCTCTGCAATTAGCAACGATGTAAGCTGTACATAGAACAATTCGCTTATGAAGACTCTGGAGATTCAGAAGCCCGCTTCCGCCTTGGCGGCGTGAAATGTATAATCGCGGAACTGACGAATTGATATGGAAGCTTTTACGTATATCTATGATCTTACGTGTGGTGACATCAAGGGCCTTAAGCACGTTCTTCGTCCATCAAACCTTCCCAAACGAGTAGAGTAGAACAGGGACGGAAAGCATGTTAGTCGCAGATACCTTGTTCAACGCCGACAGATTGGAAGACCAAATCTGTCGAAGAAGATGCTTGTATCTGCTTCGGAGAGACTCCTTCACTGATTTTACGTCCTGAATGCGGCTTTGAGGTATGCCCAGGTATGTATGGGTCTCTCCAGTATTAAGATGTCTAATAACACTTATATCCACAAGCTTAGAGTCCTTGGGAACGGCAGTAATCTTTTCACTCTTCAGGTGAACTTTGGCACATTTGTCCAAACCAAAGTCCATTCCGAGCTCTCCTGTGTAGTTATTGACGATATTTATACCAGATTGAAGTTTTTCTTTACCAGAGGCATAGATGTTCAGGTCATACATATAAAATGCATGAGTGACCTTATGCTTGCGCTGATTAGTGTCGCCACAGAGGTATCCAGGAAAATTTCGTAGTGCGAGAGATAGAGGCAGAACCTTCAAGCTTTCCAACAGGCAGATGATAAGTCTATGAGAAGTTGAATCGAAACTTTCCCGTAGTCAATCCAGGCCATTAACAGGACGCGCTGATGGGCTGCAGCGTCTTTACAGATACACCTGTTAATTAGCAGGTTCTCTCGACAGCATGCTACACCTTTTTTCGAGCCACGTTGTTCGTACATCTCTCGCCATACAGGCTCAATTCTTCGAACAATTCTGTTGTTTAGCACAGCTGTTAAGATCTTATTCAGTGTTTTCAAACAACTTATTGGCCTGTTTTTCTCAGTGTTGGAGAAATTGCCTTTTTTCGGCAGGAGTATAGTGCGTCCTAACACCAGCCACAGCGGAATGGGCGTCTCCGACTTTAAATATTAGGTGAAAATGCGGGCCAAATTTTAGTGTATAAAAGTAAACTTCTTCCACCAAAAGTTCTTGATACAATCTGGTCCAGCCGCGGAAGAGTTCTTCGTGCCTCTAAGTGCCTTTTTCACCTCTTTGTCAGTGACTGATGGACATTCCTCCTTAGATTTTATGAGTTTGTCGCAAAACTCCTTGAAGCGGCTGATGTTGTCAGTATCTTCTTTTAACTCCAGTGTTTTCGGGATTTTGTATACCTCTCCCAAAAAAGTCTCTACCTCCTTGCGTTTGGGTGGATTTTTACAGAAACAGTGAGATCGCTCAAGGGGCGGGATGGGTCAGCGAGAAACTGTTGATTCTCCCTGATCCACCTCTCCCTCTTCTGTATTCTCCTCCTTGTGTCACATAACAGCCGTATTTTGTCAACAACATGCTGCTTGATTGTCAGCAGCTTTGACTTGTTTAGTGTGTGATTCAAGATCCTTAGTTCTTGGGCGAACTTCCAAACCCTTTCCGTAAACGGTCTATCAGATGTTATGTAGTAAATCACACATTGAACACGGGACGCACTCTGTCTTGCCCATCCAATTTTCTTGTCCAGATGATGCAAGCGTCTTTTGGTCTATTGGTCCGTCGTCGGTTTTAGCCTTCGACTTGAATCAGCCAAAGTTCTCGCAGCACCATAAACTGAGCAACTGATGGCCCAGAGGTTGATCTCTTGCGAGATATCTCCACGAAGGGAGGCATCCATTTCAGAGGTGGTCGGCTTGATTTCGCGAAGACTGATGTGAAACGTGCTGAAGCTCTGGGTGTTTCTGACACCGAAGAGTGTACATACGCGCCATAAAGCCTCCGCAGACAGGGATAATGCTGGCAGCGTAGCAGTCTAGCACGTCATTCTTAAGTTGATCCATCCACTTAATGTGGGCGTTTCGCCGGTTCGTCGTCGTGTTTTCATCTGAATTATTTTCAGCACCCCAAACTCTAGGATGATCGGCATTGTTTTCCAACCCATCGTCGGGTGCTCTGCGCTTTCGATCGTTTTGAGCCGCATCTACAACATTTCTTTGTCTTGCTGGTCTCATTGTTGTTCCCACGAGCAGCTAGGAAAAGGGTTCGTCCATCCTTGTAGAGACCCGCGTGCAGGGATAAGGCTGATACTCTGAGAGGTCGCCCGGTATCCCAGGGTCACCGTTGAAGACACCTCACCCTGGTGCCATTCAGCTTTCGGCACGGTTCATATGCCTTTGCTTAGGGGTTATTCCTTCGGAAACATCCCTGGACGATTTTCCGCGACTGCTTGTTAATTATTGTAACCATATTCAGTGGAAACCCTTGGTACAGGGACCCTGTATCCGCAACCCGAGGACGCGTTCGGTGGTCTATTTCGAAGCTGAAGTAGAAATTAAAAAATTTTAATTGTCTGATGCAATATGGATGACCATGTTTGTAAAAATGAAACAGATTTGATCAAAAGTGCTACTCAGAGGGTTTTGAGGACGTTGAGTTCGAATCTAAAGTTTAAATCAAGCATTCAAAATTTGATGTGAATTTTTGTGGTTTGATGAGCTATCGAAACGCAATGTCATCATTATATTTGAATGACGTAAACGCTATCGTTCAGAATTTAAAGGCACGCTGCCACAAAATTGCTCAGAATATTCACTCGATATTTCTTCTGAAAGGACAAAAAAATGTATTTAGAAAACTTTAGGTCTTTCAATATGCATCTGTTGTTATGGAGAAACAAAAGAAATAATTGAACCCAAAACAATATAACCTTTATTCTTTACTGTAATTGACACTCTTACGGTCATGTTCGACATTCTAAAGAATCTGCCTTAGCGTTCTATTTTTGGAATATTATTATTCAAAAGCTAGATATAAAGCATTGGTACATGAGGCAATGCTTGAATGCCAGCCACAAAATTACAAAATATCAGAAACTGAAGTTTCTGTCCCTTTACAAGAAATTTTGAAAAAATCTGCTGAGCGATTGTGTGATAGTGTGGCTTCAGATTGGAATGAATACAATTTGCGTCATTTAGAAATAATGGTGATACTGGGTTAAGACAGCTCAGCAGGCCACATAGATCCACATCAAGAGAATGAGAATTCCGAAAATGAAAACTCTAACCCTCTCCAACCTCTGTTTGTTAGTAGTATGATAATAATGAAACTACGAAGCTTGAATGATAAATGTTCTTTGGTGAATCCGACACCACAGAGCCTTCGTTTTTGTCGACCTCTAAGAATAGCGTTGGAAAAAGAGGACAATGAAGCGACTATTAAAGAATATAACCGTTTCAACAAAGAAACAAAACAGCTTTTATCACATAAATTCAAATTTCTAATGGAAAAGTTGTGAAAGTAAAATTTAATGTTTCTCAGACTTTGTTCAATGGAAAGTGCGCTAATACGATTTTGGGTAACCAAGCTAGTAGTAGGTGTCCCATGTGTCTCCGACCTGCACACGGTTTCAGTAATTTAGAAGATACTTTTGATCATGAAAAATCATCGCTGAAGGTTGGTTTGGGGCTCCTACATGCCGAAATAAAAGCGTTTGAGCATCTTCTACATATATCGTATCGCATCGAAATTCAATTGTGGGACGTGCGAAAAGATGTAAAATGTGAGTTAACAATTTACTATTTTCAGCTACAATTTGTTAAACATCTTGCATTTTTGTCAAATGATATACATTTGTATTTTCCAGTACAATTCCAACGGCGAAAAATTATTGTACAGAAAAATCTCTATCAAAACCTAGGGGTTCGAGTGGATCAAGTATTACAGTGACATGGAACTACAAACACTGGCAATGTTGCAAGACGATGTTTTCAAAATCCAGATGTATTTGCTAAAGCTCTAGCAATTGACGCTACATTAGTCAATAATATTGCTACAATATTGTCGGCTTTTGAATGCAAAAAACTCCTAAAATTAGAAAAGTTTGAGGCATTTTGCTGGGAAACATATTGTTTACTTTATCAATTGTATTCCTGGGCCCGAATGCGTCCCACATTGCATACGCTGCTTAAACATGGATGTTAGATTGTATTTAATCGAGCAATCTACCTTACAGATCCTAAGATCTCATTAATACTCATACAAAACCGCTTGAAATTCTTTAGAAAACAAGAGATTCCAACTAATGTGCAACAATTTGTTCAAAGCGAGTAAGAATGAAATTCATTTTTTTCTTAAAACATATAAATAAACGTTACTTATTCCTAATTCAATTTCGAATATCTTTTTAGCGAAACTGATGATGAAAGAAACTATCGTAACAGCGGAAGCGATGCATCGATTCACTAAGTAAAAGTCATACTTTATCAAGAACAATATAGAATTGAAAGGATTTTTTTTTTGAAAGTGAAGGAAAGATAGTTAAAGAGCATTGCGAAATCGCGGGAAAATTTCAGCCGTAACCACGTCTCACGACCGTGAGATTGGCAGTTACAGTCTGCGATGAATTCAATACGATGATCCGGCCAAAGTCTCGTGCACCCTGAGCACACGGAGCGACCCAAGGAAGACCGCCTTCTGCATTCTCCCCGCAAGTGTCTCAGCATTTTGTTGACACACAGGGAAGCTTTTCAGGATATTAACCATTGAAACTGTGGCACCTCTAAGAGTGCCGATGATGAGGGCGATTAGCTTAACAGAATATTTGGGATATGACCGTCGAAACTCCCTTATAAGATCTTTATACCTCTCTTTCTTTTCTTTCTCCTTGGCTGTGACGTTTTTGTCAGCTGGTGCCGAAAATTCGATAACGAACATGATTCGTTCCTCAAAGTCAAGAAGAACTATGCCCCTAGGAGCGTTTAGCGGAGCGGTGATTGGGCTAATTCCTTAAGAGTGACAGAGATGGTAATAAAGCACTCTTAGTGCCGCATTGTGCCTCTGGATGTAGGTCGTTCCCGCATGAGTTGGACAACTAGATCGTATGTGTCCTAGGTGCTCAGGGTGTGCATGACATGCTCTGCAGCTATCATCGAAAATATCTTGTCTCAAAATGTGGCGACGGTATGCTGGAGTGGAAATGACACCTTCTTGACATGCCAAAATGAAACCCTCCGTGCCCGACTTCAATCCCGACAATTTAAGGAAAGCATACGTTAGCTCATACGACATCGACAAGATGGATAAGATTTTATGCATTTTGCTCACCCCCGGTATTCAAGTCAAGTTCGAGTGTCTCAGCAGCCTGCTCCGCTGCTATGTAAAAAAACGCCCCTTTGCCCGCTTCTTCATGTTTCCTGACCATTTTAAGAAGAGGGTCTTGTCCATTTGCAACTGCATGTGCTGTACTTACAATAATCCCATTGTGAAGACATTCAAGATTCAGTATTCCGCGACCACCTAGGTGGCGTGATATGTAAAGTCGCGGGACAGAAGACATGAGGTGCATGCTTCACCTCTTCAAATGAATAGAGTACTACCGGGACGGCAAGCATGTTCGTTGCAGATACTTTGTTCTCAGCCGACAGTTCGGAAGACCTAATCTGCCGGATGAGACGTTTGTATCTGCTTCGGAGAGAATCCTTTATAGATGTCACGTCCTGAATGCGGCTCTGTGGCCCGCACAGGTATGTATAGGTCTCTCCAGCGCTAATGTGTCGTAGGGCATTTCTGTCGACGAGCTCAGGGTCTTCGGGGATACCACTGAGTTTTCCTTTGTTCCAATGGGCTGCGGCCCATGTCTCCAACCCGTACTCCATTCCAATCTCTTGGATGTACCCTTTAACAATTTTTAGAGCTTGATGTAGTTTCTCTCTATCTCTAGCATAGATCTTGAGATCGTCCATGTAAAATACATGAGTGACCTTATGCTTTCGATCTCCAGGTTTGCCACAGAGGTACCCTTCAGAATGGCGAAGTGCGAGAGGCCGTGGAAATAATGTGAGGCAAAAGAGAAGAGGGCTCATGGTGTCGCCCTGAAACATACCTCTCTGAAAGGTGACACTGTTAGTGATCACACTATGTTTTCCAGATGAGATAGTAAATCTGGTTTTCCAAAGCGACATTAATCTCTCTGTGCACCTCACGATGTGTGGATGAACCTTTAAGCTTTCCGACAGACAGATGATAAGTCTATGGGAGGTTGAATTGAAAGCTTTCCGGTCATCAATCCAGGCCATCGATAGGAATCGTTGATAGGATGCTGCGTCTTCACAAACACATCTATCGATGAGCAAGTTCTCCTGACATCCTGCTATGCCTTTCTTTGAGCCGCGTTCTTCATACATCTCTCGCCACACAGGTTCAATTGTCTGAACAATCCTATCATTTAGGATAGCTGTAAAGATCTTATACAGTGTTTTCAGACAAGTTATTGGCCTGTAATTCTTAGGGTCCGCTAAGTTGCCCATCTTCGGAAGGAGCACTGTGCGCCCTTCCACCAACCACTCCGGAAGAGGCTGTTCCGACTTTAGATATAAGATGAAAATTCTCGCCAGATGCTGGTGGGTTGAAGGAAACTTCTTCCACCAGAAGGTATTGATACCATCTGGACCGGGAGCGAAATAGTTCTTCATGCCTCTTAATACGTTTTTCACCTCCTCGGTAATGATAGGTGGGCATTCCTCCTCAGCTGTTATGAGGGCATTGCACAGTCCCTTGAAGCTATTTATGTTCTTTGAGTCTTCTTAAAGTCGATGTTGGACCTCGTAGACTTCTCTCCAAAATGCTTCCACCTCCTCTGTTTTGGGCGGATGGTCGACAGTAACTGGACGGTCTTGGAACAGTCGAGATGGGTAAGACAAAAACTGTTGATTTTCTCTGACCTTCCTCTCCCTCCACTCTAGACTTCTCTTAGCGTAAGATAGTACTCGTAATCTATCAACAATATGCTGCCTGATGGTCAGTAGCTTTAACTTGTTGATTGTGTGATAACAGATCCGCAGTTCGTGCGCGAACTTTCGAACCTTGGCAGTGAAAGTCCTGCCGGCTGTTATGTAGTCAATCACACACTGAATGCGGGATGCATACTGTCTTGCCCAGCCTATCTTTGTGCTGAGTTGATGCATTCGTCTTTTGGTCTTATGATCAACCGTTGATTTTGTTTTACGGTTTGCATCTGCCACAGTTCTCGCTGCATTTTACACACCACAATTGATAGTCCAGAGGTCAGATTCTTCGAAAAAATCTCCACGAGGCTCATCATCCAGTTCAGTCAGATCTTTGGGTTTGGTAGGAACCTTAATGTTGATGTTTCTCCGAGTCCTGAAGCATCGTTCTTCGTCTATTGGATACCTGTTGGCGGTTGGTCTCAGTGTCGCCACTCTTTCTCTGTTGCTGGCTTGTGCTGGCTGCGGTAGAGTAGGCGTTCCGCTTACGTAGCCACTTTTGCGGAGTTGTTCGGCATGGTTTCGCAGGCGTTGACGCGAAAAGTGCGAGAGCTCTGGATGTTTCTCGCACCACAGAACTTGCAGTCGTGCCATGTAAGCTTCTCGCTCGGGGGTCATACTGCTATCGTAGCACTCTAATAGGTCGTCATTGAGTCGATCCGTCCACCCAAAAGTGTGGAGATTCCGCCGGTCCATCGCATTGACTCCGTCTTGATTGGCTCCTTTAACTCTAGGGTAGTCGGCATTATTGTCCGACCCATTGTCGGGAGACCTGCGCGTTCGATTGTTTTGAACCGGACTTACTACAACTATGTTTGGTGTTGTCATTGTTGTTCCCCTGAGCAGCTAGGGAAAGGGTTCGTCCATCCTTGTAGAGCCCCGCGTGCAAGGATAAGGCTTATATATATATATATATATATAGAAGATTATTTTATAAAAAGTTGTAGGCTTCAGAAGCAGGCGAGTAGGAGTACTATCGACAATATCTACGTTCAGCAGCACGTGTTGGATAGAGAATTAACAAAGGAGAGGTCGAGAGTGGACGTGTTTCTTGTGAATCTCAAAGGCGCGATCCTTCGGTGGATAGGGGGAAATCCTGGGAGGCGATGGTGGATAGGGGAATGGAGAGAGTCCTGATATAGAGAATGAGGGAATTATACCACGCTGGAAACACCAGTTCTCGTTAGATCACTGAAGTTAAGCAGTGTTGGGCGCGGCTAGTACTTGGATGGGTGACCGTTCGAGAATAATACTACTGCGTTGCTGTTGGCGGTCGTGGGTGTGGTGAGCCCACACTTGTAGTTATTTACTACAAGAAACTATCCACCTAGAAACACTACCCGAATCGGGTAGTGTCACGCCTACCACTAAAGACTCGCCGAAAGGGAAACGGCTTAATGGTATAAGAAAAAAAAATATATATATATATGAAGAGACCAATGATATGGTAAGAGGAGGAGAGGGGATTTCGGAGGGATTCTAGATGGATAGGTGGTTAAGGCAAGGGAGTCCGTGTAGCCCAGCGATTTTTGCGATTTTTATTGCGGATATGGAAAGTAAGCTGGAGGCCGGGGTGGTAGAAGGAGTCAGGACAGAATGGCTTACAAGGATATGGTGTTCAGAAAAGAAGGTGGAAGAGTTAAGGGATATGAGTGGAAGTGGAAGCGAAAGGCGTTGCAGGAGGTGAAAGTGTTTGTGTACCTGGGCTTCTTGTTTCAGAGGAATGAGGCAGTGAATGGTCACATGAAAGAGAGAGTGAGGAAGGCTAATTTGGTGATGAGGCAGGTGTGGGGATTGGGAAAGAAGTTTCTTGCGGATGATTTTGGAAGGAGAATGAAGTTGTTTGACTCACTAATGGTGAGTGTGCTATTGTATGGAGTAGGGGTGTGGGGTGGAAGCAGAGTGAATAGGTAAGTAGGACAGAGGAAAGGTATGTGAAGTGGACATTGGTGTTGACAAGGAACACGCCTAATTATATTATCCGGAGGGAGGCGTGGAGAACGAGTGCAGATGGACGAAGTGAGGAGGATGCAAGAGAAAGGAAGGAAGCTATATGATTTGATTAAGAAAAACGGCATGGAGAGAGAGAAGACAGCGGGGGAAGAGAGAATAGGAAAGTCAAGGTTTAACGAGAACTATGTTTGGATTATGTCAAGTGCGAGAGCGCAATATTTGTGTGAGAAAGAAGAGAAAGGAACCAGGAGCTTATAGCGAGGATGATATGTGGGTGCATGGAGGGTTTTAATATGTTCTGGCTCTCTAGGGACAAGATAATGTGTGAACTGTGTAGGAAGAGGGATGCAAGAGTGGAGCTCTGGTTGGAGGAGAACATGTAGGTGGAGAAGAGTGGGATAAGCATGGAGGTATTGATGCATGAAAGGAGGTACGAAAGAGTAGTAGCATGGGTGAAGAGAGTGTTGGGTAGGATGGAGAAGAAGAGAAGGAAGGAAGAAGAGAAATGGAGAAGCATAGATTGTTATTGCGAGGCAATGCGAGAAAGTAGGGACATGCGAGCGAGGCGAGGCGAAGTGAGGAAGGCGAAGCGATAAGAGCGTGCGGTCATAGAGATAAGGTAGAGATGGACGTTAATTTTTCAGGATTAGATCCAAGAAAATTCTGTAAAAAAAATTGAAGTGCTTGGCGCTGAAATTCACTTGGCCTGAACTGCGATTCTTCTTTTTTCTTTCGACAACTGGATAGCCCTTTTAGCCTTGGCTTTGACAAGTGTAGCGGTGACATAGAATAGCGGTGATCAGCTGGAATGGCCCACGCAGGCCAGGTAGCATAATTAAATCTAAGCCAGTCAACTATCCCTTATTGACTGATATTACAGTCAGGAAATTTCAGGCAAAACAGGGACGAATCGCCGGAGCAGCCTGCGCAACGTTCCGAATCAAGCTCATGCTCTATCCAGTGTGGATCAATGCAGTTGTCAGTGTCTAACCCATCGGCCGTTGTCGCAACCGGCGATATTCTGGTTTCCGACGCATGAGACGAAAGCTAAGTCTCACGGTCAACTTTAGTAGCCTCCATTTTCTTGACAAGGATCTCTGCTCTTTTCTTGATAATGTCCTCGAGCAGAGTTTGATTGATGATTCAGCAATCCGCCAAATGAAGGGGCTGTTCTCCGCCTTCACGATTGACGAGATGTCGAAAGGAAAAAGTCTGACTACGACCGATGGAGCAACCAATGCCTTGGGGTTGTTTTTGTGTGTCACTGAGATGACGGAATCGTCATCCTTGGTCCAATCGGTGTGGGTGAATCTACTGGCTTCATCCGGTGTTTCCTCCATTGAGAGGAAGTGGTCCTGCTCAGTCGCAATCTTGACCTTCAGGGCCAGCACTTTTTGTTCGATCTCGGCTTGCTGGTCCCACAGTTTCTTCAATTGGTCCGAAACAGTTGGCACGCCTGAGAATCGAAAAAGCTTGATTCTTTTATAATCGCCTTGTCTGTCAATCCTACCGTGGCCGGTCCACATATTCTATTAACAAAAGCCGGTCCTACAACTGTATGTGCCAACCTCGAGGAATATGCTTCGGCCTTGTTACTCAATTTTTTATTTGGGTAATAGACATCAGTCCCTACTTTCATTTCCATTGACTTGACTCTATGTAAATTAACCCTGTCTCATCGTCAATCAGAGCTTTCTCGTAATGAGCACGATGAGAGATCGACTGTCCTGATCACAAATCTTGTTTAGCTGGAATCGTTCATGAATGGTTTCCTCAATGAGGAAAGAGAGTGGGTTAGGAGCCTCACTTGTGGCTGCTCGTCGATGTTTAACTGTTTTATCATGCTGATGAAGGTAAATTGCACATCTAGCGAGGCGATCCTTAGGAATTTTCAATCCATGAAGCCATAGCAATGCTTGATGATTGGCCACGACCTTGAACAGCATGCAGTCGACTCAGGGCTTCAATCAAATTCTCAATTTTCGTTTCTGGATCCTTTTGGACTTGTCAACGTGTTCAACGGTCCCTAAATTCTGGCTTCATTTTTCCAATGTCTGTGATACCAGTTTACGAGAACATTGAACTGTCGCGTTGGACTTGCTCGGGATTTAGTCTCATGCCAAATTCATCGACAAGGTACCCATGAAATTGCACTCTCTTACAGACAAAGCTACTATCCTCGCACTTGAAGAACAAGTTAGCGTCCCTAAAACCTCAAACTCCAATGACAAGATGGCAACATGCTCATCAAGATCCTGACTGACAATTATCGAATCATCCAGATATGTGAAAACCTGATCAAACCATTTATTCGGTTATTCCCTTTCGGAAATCAACCTCTGGTATCTCCTATTTAGAAGGCCCATCAGTTGCTGAAATGTTAAATGTGCACCGGCAAGGCCGTAAGGCATCCTATTTCACTCCAGCAATTCTTTTCACTCTATTGAAATTGCCGTATACTTTCGACTCCCTTCATCCATTGGGATTTGGTGAAAAGCTTCACTCATGTCAAGTCTCGAAATTATCTTAGCTGGATGAAGTTAGAATGAAATAGGTCTTATGTTGTGAGGAGGATTGGCTGGCTTGATCATTTTTTAGATGAGGGCTCAATAATTGAAGGCCATGATGCAAGAACCGGGCGAGCGCTCGAAAACGTAAAAAGTATTGTCCAAGTGCCTTGTGAAATACAAATTTGTGAGTTTAAAAAATTAAATTAAGGAAAATATAGACTTGTAGAGAATATTAGAGTGGAACTTTTTTCTATTTCAAGTCTTTATTTTTGATGTATATTTTTAATAATAAAATTGAAAAAGTGGGATTTTTTTTTTCCCAAATTCAATTACTTTTTAAAACATAAATTGTCTTTACGTAGACAAATATGATTAAAACTGTTTGGAATTTGGTATACATATGCATTATACCCTAGCGACGTCTACAAGATGAAGAAAAAGTCAAATTTGCAAATTGTTCAATAATAATTAATTGCAAATGGAGTCCCGACGGTAAGCACGTTCAAAAAATGGCGGAAATATCCATTTTGTAATAAAGTACGCGACGCCGTCTGCGACTCTCGTTAGCAGATTCAGGTGCTTCTCAACGTTAGTACTCTCGTCTCTACTCTCCTATAAGCATAAAGGACACGTCTTTTCAATAATTAAGCATTCAAAAACCTGCCCTTTCCTCAATTAATAGAAAATCGACTGCTTTTGTATTTTTGGGCATTTCTTCGTTTTCAGTGAATTAGAAAATAACTAAAAATATAAAAATTTGTGCTTCGCAAGTTTTCCACCCTTTGCTTTGTTTTCTTCTTTTTTGTAATAAGGAATGTAAAAAAAATCGTCTAGTGACTATGTTTTGAAATTTTTAGTTTGAAAAGGACTCAGTGTCAGATATGCATCAAGCTTTATGTAAAAAATCAGAACGTGACTGGCACCTTTCGAAATAGTTTGAGACTTTGTGTCCTTTTCATACTAAAAATTTCAAAACAAAGACACTAGACGGTTTGTTCACATTCTTCATCACAAAAAAGAAGAAAACAAAGCAAAGGATGGAACAACTTGCGAAGCACAAATTTTTATATTTTAAGTTATTTTCTAATTGACTGAAAGAACGAAATGTCCAAAAATATGAAGCAGTCGATTTTTTATTGATTGAGGAAAGGGCAGGTTTTTAAATGTTTAATTATTGAAAAGACGAGTCCTCTGTGTTTATAGGAGAGTACAGACGAGACTATTAACTTTGAGAACCGTCTGAATCTGCTAACGAGAGTCGTAGACGGCGTCGCGTACTTTCTTGCAAAATGGATATTTCCTGCAATTTTTGATGAATTGTTCTAAAAATTTCCAGAAATATTCCTTTAATAGTGAGAAACAAATGTCTCACTAGAAGTTTTCTTAACTTTGAAGTTCACTCGATACTTTTCTTCGCCGAAGTAAAAAAAACGTGCTTACCGTCAGGACTCCATTTGCAATTAATTATTATTAAACAGTTTGCAAATTTAACTTTTTCCTTCATTTTGTAGGTGTCGCTAGGGTATAATGCATGTGTATACTAAATTTCAAACAGTTTCAATCATATTTGTCTGAGTAAAGACGATTTATGTTTTAAAAAATAATTGAATTTGGGAAAAAATTTTCCCACTTTTTCAATTTTATTATTGAAAATATACATCAAAAAGAAACACTTGGAATAGAAAAAAGGTTCCATTTTGATATTCTCTACAAGTCTATATTTCTCCTAATTTAATTTTTTGAACTTTAAAATTTGGACATCACAAGGCACTTGGACAATACTTTTTCACGTTTTCGAGCGCTCGCCCGGTTCCTGCATCCTGGCCTTTAATTTATACAAAACCTGAGTCAACTATTTGTTTAAGGAGCAACTGCTGGCGGGCATGCCCATGCCCTTAGAAGCGAATGAAACGTAACCCTTTTCCAACAAACGATCGACCTTTCCAATGATAAATTTGCGTATTATCTTGCATCGACGATACGGTTTTTGGCTTTGAGGCGTTGTATCACTTGATCTCTCCTGTTTCGCATGTAACACTCACTCCACTCCGTCATCAGATTCTTCTGACCTTTTTGCCCTTGGTGTCAGTAATCTGAGGCGAAGTTACTGAGGGCTTTTGGCGTTTGCCTGTTGTTTTGGGTAGTTGTTTTTTAGTGTCCTATTTCACAACAGGGGGTCTAATGTCAATTTTATTTGTTGTTTTCGCCTGACTTGACTTCCCTTGGAACTTTTTCAAATTTTGATCATGTGTTGATCGCGTCATTGTTTTCGAATTTTGAACCTCAAGTTCTCTTATAGGGTTCACGAACTGCTTTAGTTGAAAAGTATTAAAGTCCGCCAATTGGTCGTTTTCGGAAACCTCATGGCCTGACTCCAATTCGTCCTGTACCGAATACTCGTCGAATTCGTCAACCGAGTCGTATTGCCCTTGAACAAAATTTAAGTCTGTTCGACCAGAACTCGGTCGCGCCTTTTGCTACTCAATTGATCTCTGGTAGTGATAATTATTGGAATTACCTTATTGACCTGCGAAGATGTGAGACACAGTTCTGACAAATGGGGTTTCTATTCGTTAAGAAACTAAGGTTTTTAAAGTCTTTCGTATAACTCGACCTCCTAAAGAAGAGGATAATATCAGATAATTTTTATTCCAATTTTCGCGCTTAATTGCAATCATAAATGTACCGCTTGAATTCCTAGCTCAACGCATATTGCGGCACTTCCTACTTCGCTTTAATATTGCTAGAGATAATTGGGCGGGCCAAGAAACAAAATTTAATGAGTTTCGCACAATGAAAATCTCAGACGAAAATCGACGGGTGTTGTGATCACCACTAATTTCAATTTCACAGTTTGAGGAGTCCTGTATCACACATTTATAAATCATGTTTTAATAGATCACCAGGTATAAATCTCTAAAAATTTTGGTGAAAATAAGTTCAAGTTTTGTACAAACCTAAACGTGCAAATTAGTAATACAGCGGAATTTTTGATCATTTTCAATCCATAAATAATATTCATTCCATAGAATAAAATTATTTATCAGATGATTACTCTTTCAACTCGACAAATGATCATTTTTGTCAATTTTCAGGATATTATAATATTTTGCGCTCTAAATGCAAAATTTTGATGTGTATTGGATTAAATTTAAAAAAAGTGGAAATTCACAATCTTTCAAATAAGCTGATGACCAATCGTCTATATGAATTGATTCTTGTTCAATTTGATATATTATACAAATATAGTTCAACCGAAGACAGATGTCTTTTGTCATTAATTTATAAACGTCTGAATAATTATTTTACTGATAATATCGAATCATATCTCGATTCCAAAAATTCATTCTTACTTTTTTAGTAAATCTATGTCCTAGT
>CAKNXH010059071.1:65835-85185 GCA_932178445.1 Andricus quercusramuli
ATATATATATTAGGGCTATGCGAAAGCGGGGCCACTTACCGACCGAGCAGGTTCTGTTCCATGCTAAGTTAACGGCAGTCGTTAAGTGGCCTTGGTCGGTTATGCAGATTTCTAATGTACCTACAGATGTCGCCACTGTCGCAAGTTACCGACATTCTGTATTACCATCGGTCGATAATGCAGATTTCTGATGTACCACCCGATGGCGTCACCGTCGCAAGTTACCGACATTCGGTATTGCCATCAGTCGACAATGCAGATTTTGAATGCACCAACAGATGGCGCCATCGTCGCAAGTTACCGACATTCGGTATTACCATCAGTCGGTGATGCAGATTCCTGGCATGCATTTAGCATCGGTCGATACGTCAGGGTTCTACCTCACCGACCTTGAGCTACCGCCTTGAGATTCCTTTGACTTTATAAAAATGTTGTGGACTGACGAAACCCCTACGTCACCATTGTGCAACGAGTGTAGCTAAGTGATTAGGTTTTCTTAAAGATGTGATACATGCGCAATAGCATATATCTTCTTTGCGCAGACTCTGCATTGAAGTGGTGTAGTGAAAAGTGGGGACAGCGACCTATAAAGGGTCCGCAGATATGCAGGCTGATCAATCCGTCGCATCGCTCGATGCAAGTCTCATCGAGCTATCCAGAAGACGATACACCAGGTCCGGAGAGAATCCAAGGTGAGTGCTGAATCTATATTCGAATGTCTCTTTGCTTGTAGTATTAGTGCATGATAGTTTGCATGGCTTCTTACTTATATTGCATGGCTTTCTGCTTGTAGTATTAGTGCATGACTTTTTGCCTGTAATATTAGTACATGTTGCTTTGCGCCAACTCCGATTTAGAGTGATTGTGGGGGTTGTATATATTTGTCTATAAAAGCTGAGAAATCATTTAACTCTAACCATTCCTTCATCTGCCTAGGTGATCTGTAGTACGAACAACAACAAACTTGAGACTTCAGCGCTGATTGATGAATGGGCTAAACTCATCCCGATGATCGTGGAGGCTATGATCCTGCTTCAGAAACTGAGAAGAAAAGATGGAGCATCTGGCGTCATCCAACGATGGATAAATAAGTGTGATAATATTTTAAGAAGTGCAAATAATTTACATCGAAATATATGAATATCGTCCGCTGAACGAAAAATGTCTGTAAATATCGTCGAACAAATTATATGTCTGCGTGTCCACCTTAATGCATTACTGGTACAAGGTGAAGGTGATAGAGGTTTATTCGACTACTGTTTCAGATGATTAGTTCAACGATAAAGTGAAACAACCAATCCTAAAGAAACTTGAAGATTTCCAAGAAACTGATTCCGAATGGAAACTACACTCGATTATGAAATTAGAAATTAACAGTAACAAATATAACCATATGCAAGCTAGTTTTTATATCGACTCACCGCTACCAATCAAAAAGAAACATGGTGTCAAATTACAAAATAATAGCAACAAAGGCTTCAAATGGGCATTGTTATCTGCGTTGTATCCAGCTTCACAACGTGTATATCGTGTATCGAACTATAAGCAGTATAAAGATAGATTAGATTTTAGTGGAATAAACTTTCCCATAACTCTGAGAGATATAGAAAAATTCGAAAAACTAAATGACATCTCTGTAAACGTGTAGGGTCTGAACAAAAGAAAGTTTGATTATACTGTTGTCCCTCTACATCTAAAATCTGAAAAGAGGAAACAACATGTTAACCTTCTCCATGTCCATGACCATTACATTGGCGAGAGTCTTGATGATCATTACGACAACAACGATCAAGATTTTTATAATTTTCATTATGTGTGGATAAAAGATCCGCCTAAGTTCAATAGTAAGCAACTATCGAAAGACCATAGAAAAAAATACATTTGTGATAGATGTCTTCACTATTTTACAAGCAAAGAAAAATTGTCCACCCATGAAGTAGACTGTAAGACATTAAACCACTACAAAATTAATCTACCCAATCCCGGCAAGAACTTTGTAGAATTTAGAAATTACAACAATAAAGAAAAGGTCCCATTCATAGTCTATGCTGACTGTGAATCTTTGCTTAAACCGGCTGAGAAACCGCAGGAAAATAAATCCTATACTGAAGTTTTCCAACACCATGATATCTTCAGTATAGGATATTATTTGAAATGCAGCTATGACGATTCTCTGTCTGACTATCGCTCCTGCCCTAAAGATGCAGACCCTGCAAAGTGGTTTGCCAAGGAATTGGAGCAATTGGCTGAAGACGTTGAAAACTTCTTCCTATGCCCGATTCCTCTGGATGATCTTACTCGTGCGCAAAAGTCTGCCTTCAGGGGAGCGACTGTGTGCCACATTTGCGAGAAGAAAAAAGCACCGGGTGAAACAAAAGTTCGCCATCACTGCCATTCAACGGGTGAATATATAGAGCCGGCCCATCAAGATTGTAACGTAAACTATCAAGATTCTCGTATTATACCTGTAGTGCTCCATAATCTCACTGGCTATGATGCGCACTTTATAATACGCGAAATTTTTACAGGATTTGAAGGTTAAGGTGACCTCCTACCCTTGAACAAAGAAAGATATATTTCTTTCATGAAACACGTCAAGGGAAGCGAGATAAAAATACGCTTTATTGACTCATTTAGATTTATGGCGTCATCAATGAAAAAACTAGCCTCGGACTTAGAGACCTATGAAATTGTAAATTCCGTGTTCTCCAATCTAAGTCGGGAAAAAATTAAATTGCTTACACGTAAAGGTGTATTGCCTTACGAGTACTTAAACTCGAGAGCGACACTATTGGAGATACAATTGCCATGGAAAGAGCAATTTTATAGTACTCTAAATGATACGCATATATCTGACGAAGACTATCCGCATGCGCAACTCATATGGTCTGAGTTTAATTGTAAAAATCTTGGCGAGTACCTTGATTTGTGTATGAAAACAGATGTGTTGTTACTTGCGGATATCTTCGAACATTTCCGAGAACAGTGTGTGAAAGCGTGCGGTCTAGATCCAGCACACTATTATACGACTCCTGGTTTGACTTGTGATGCTATGTTGAACCAAAATAAAGTTGGAACTCCACACTGACATAGTAAAACTCATGATTATTTAGCTAGGTATTAGGGGTGGAGTAAGCCAATGCTTAGACCACTACGCCAAAGCAAATAACCCATACATGGAAGTTTACAATGAGAATGGTGAGATCATTTATTTGGTCTACTTTGACGCCAATAACCTGTATGGCAGGGCAATGGCGCAATGGCTTCCCTATGGTGGTTTCGAGTGGGTTCCAAATGTAGATATTAGCTTTACTGTTCCCGATGATTCACCTATTGGCTATATTTTGGAAGTAGACTTAGATTACCCGGAAGAGCTTCACGATGCTCATAATGATTTGCCTTTTTCTCCTGAATGCTCGAAACCGCCAGCGTCAAAGCAGGAGAAACTGCTAACTGCCCTCCTACCCAAGTGCAAATACGTTCTCCATTTTCGTTCACTTAATCAAACTTTAGAAAACGGTCTCAAATTAGTGAAAATTCACCGAGTTCTTAAATTCAATCAATCTCCTTGGCTAAAATCCTACATGGATTCTAATACTTCAATGAGAGCAAAATCTCGTAACGAATTTGAAAAAAGCCTTCTCAAATTGATGAATAACGCGGTATATGGAAAGACAATGGAGAACCTGCGCAAACATGTAGACGTTAAACTCGTCTTAAAGTGGGATGGTAGGTACGATGCAGAAGCCCTTGTATCAAAAGCCAACTTCTACAGCCGTGCAATCTTCAGTGAAGATCTCGTAGCTGTGAAATTGAGAAAGACCGAGGTTTTATTCAATAAACCGATATACGTAGGGCTGAGTGTGCTGGATATCTCCAAGACTTTGATGTACGACTTCCATTATGGCTACATGTTGCCAAAGTACGGTAGTAACCTTAAGATGCTGTATACAGACACAGACAGCTTTATTTATGAGGTTAAATGTCCAAATATTCACGCGGACATGAAAGAAGATATCCGCAAGTTCGACACGTCTGACTACCCTCTGAATAATATCTATGGTATTCTGCAAGCCAACAAAAAGAATTTAGGTCTTATGAAAGACGAATGCAGAGGTAAAATCTTAACAGAGTTTGTTGGCTTGCGGAGTGAAATGTATAGCGTGCGAGTCAACGGCTAAGATTTTTGAAAGAAAGCGAAAGGCGTAAAGGCTGGAGTAGCCAAGAAAGATATAGAATTCAACGACTATATTGACTGCTTATAAAATATCAAAACGCAAAATAGGACGCAATATGTAACTAGATCGCGATTACACAAGCTCGAAACATTGAAATAATGTGAAATAGCATTAAGTCCTTACGATGACACGAGGTTCCTATTGCCAGGCAGTACCGATACTCTTGCATGACGAAACTATAGAATGAAGGCATTAGAAGATAAGAGAATGGATGTGGATGGTGAATAAATTGTAAATAGGAAATGAGTGTCTATAGATTGTAAGCTAACATTGTGAATATATTGATGGTATTGAAATAAACAACAACATTATATGTACATGTAGTTTTCTTTATTTTTTTCAAAACCCCTTAAATCTAGTTGATACACAAGTTTAATATTAGTTTAATGTTGAATGAACTATACATTAACACTACTTCAACTTTAACTTAACTATACTTTAACTATAACTTTACTATGACTTAACATTACTTTAACTATACACTAAGTATAACTTAACATTACTTTAACTATACTTTAACTATAACTTAACTATAATTCAACTACACTTTAACTATAATTTAACTATAACTCAACTATCCTTTAACTATACTTCAACTATAATTTAACTGTAAGTTAAATAAAATTTAACTATATCATCAACGTTGAATTTTATTCGTCTCATGGGTATTTTCCTTTGTTCATAGAAACGTTGCATCAATTCTTCCTCATCAGCAGCGGTGACATCATTAGGTTTCATGCCAATGGTTTCATGTTTCGTATCGTTATATTTGGAAACAAGGGTGGGCAAGGTGTCTACCCACTTATAGTTGCCATGCAAACTAAATTGAGGCCACATCATGTTCTGGAGTGTTCGATTAAATCTTTCAATGATTGATGCTTTAAGATTGCTATAAGTTGAATACAGTTTGATGTTGTATGATTGCATTAAGCTCTCAAATTGTGAGTTGTGAAATTCTTCGCCCTTATAATTATCTAAATCAACTTTTTGAAGCGAGATCCCAAGTTGTTTCTCCTTCCTTTTCTTCGACCGTTGATATAATTTCAAAATTTGAAAATTCAAAAAAAGAGAAGTTCTTTGCCCTTATCGGTATGCAATTTCTGGGAGATTCGACTCCGAATAAGTATAGATTTCATTGCAGCAGTAATATATTTTTCAGTCTTGCTTTTCACTGGAATAGCCCAGGCGTATTTTGAAAATATATCTATAACAGTAAGCAAGCCCGTGAATAATTCCTTCTTGCAGGTTTATGCAGCTCTGTGACTACTGTCAGCTTCTTTGCCTCCATTTTCTAGTGCGTTCAGTCACGCGCCCAATTGAGCAATGAGTTCAGCGTTGCAAAGTGATAGCTCTTGTTCTTTACCGGTTTGTAGATTCTTAATTTAATCGTTGATCCTTTCTTCAACAGTTTGCATCATAATATGATTATCATCAATTTCATTACGTATAGATGATGTAACTTGATATAGTGTTCGTATTTTGCTTTGAACAATACGCTGTAAAAGTCTCAAATTAACTGCATCGTATTGTTCTTCAGCGTCTTCAACGTTACAGAGTCTTTTTCTATCCATATCGTAATTATCATCTGAAGTAACCTTGAAACCAATGCCAGGAGCTCCAGCGGGCCCACGACTTGCTGAAACAGCCCGGTTCAGAGGATGTCCGAACACGTCAATGCTAATTTAAATACTGATGCTATAATCAGCTAAACTCTCCTAATATATGATATGAGCCTCTCGTAATTTCTCAATGATGGAGATAATTTATTTTTTTTACTGAGATTTCCAGCTGCTTGAGACCCCATGAGTAGTTGAGGACGATCGACAATATAGTCTGGCCTTGAATCTTCTCTTACAATCAAAAAGTGAGGTAGTGAATTTCTATTTCTTTTCAATTGACTTTTTAATGGTCTTCCACTGTTTGATTGTTATTTGAATGCTTCACCGTTGCTTGATCGTCTTTTTGTCGACTCTTTATTAGGAAAAAGTTTTGCGAAAATATTTGTGTACATGAAACTTTTGTCTGTATGCATAGGTTCAGAGGAACTATCCTTTTTCTTCTGTGCATTGGTTGCAAGAATAATTTCTTTATAGTTCCTGAAATCATTAGGATTCACATAATCTTCTTCAGGTTTTTGTTTAAACAAAATGTCTAACAATCCACTGCTTATTAGATAGCGCTTATGACCAATTTTGACATGGTAATTTTGAAAACTTATCAGAGTATCGCCAATCATGAGGGGTCCATCCTTGAGCTTACGGACTCCATAGATCCTGTCCAAAAATTGTTTCCTATTGCGATTTAACAAAAAAAGGAACTTTTTTGATAGTTTCTCATAAATTGGACTAGGTTCATAATCATCATCTTCCTAAATCATAGTTGTATCATGCTCTCGATCATTCCCGTCATCAGTAATGAAAGATATGTCATCATTTTCTTCATCATCATCATTTTCATCATCTTTTTTAATATCCTTCTTGAATTCATGCTTGACAGACATGTTTACCAGTTTTTTGAGTGACTATAGGTTTGAAGGATTCATTCAATATACTTTCAGCAGCTTCCTTTCCTTATTTGAGCATACGATGTTTCCGTCAAATTGCATCACTAGCTTTTGTTACTTGACGGAGTACTTCTTTCTCTTTATGAAACATGTTGGTGCTTCGACGTCTTACACAAAACTAACTTTATTTCAGCACAACCTCTTGTTTTTATAAAAAAACAAAGCAGTCAAATCCTTTTCCATATCTACCCTCATTCAAATTCCCATCTTTATCAATAACTATAAATTCATATTTGTCAGTGTTCCAGCATGTTGAGCACAAATCTCGTCTTCCCATGCAGAAGATGGCTCTAATATTGTCCTGCTTTTCACAAGCGATATCGTCCAATATAAAGATAGAGTTTGGTTTAGCCTCGCTAGGTAAAACTACTTCTTCATGCTCACTGAATGGAAAGTACTCAACGCCATCCACGCCACTGAGTACTTTCTCCAAGAATTTATACTTGGGCTGTTGAAGAGATTTCGAGTAGAGGTAAATATTTTCAAATTTGAGGCCATTTGGATGTAAAATTAGAGAAAGCAGTGCATTTGTTTTACGACAATTGGATGGTCCACAAAAAACAGCACGAATGCTGTCTGACATCAGACTAGCGTGACGTTTCACCCTCTCCTGCTCACGCTGAACTAGAGTGTCTATATTTACGATCGAAAGTTTAACAGGTTGTTTCTCGAACCGCATCTTCATCTCTACTGCTGCTCAGGCTATAAATACCGTGCTTATATAAGTTTGGAGTCAGTCGCATACTAACCTTCGTGGAGTTAGGAATGATTATACATCGTAGAAAGAAAGTTATAAAACGCTGTGGTAAAGGCTTGGTTAATAGCATTATCAATAAATTCCCTTTTGAATTACATTTACCAGGCTACCTGTACTGCGGATCTGGTACAAAATTAGCTAAACGATTGAAACGAGATGATCCCAGTATAAATCCGCTGGACGCTGCTTGCAAGGAGCACGATATTGCCTATTCGAAAAATCGTGAGAATATTGAAGTGAGAAACGCTGCTGATCGAACACTAGCTGACAAAGCGTGGCGACGAGTCTTTTCTAAAGACTCACTCGTTAAATTACTCACATTTAATTCAATTCCTAACCACAGTGGCCTTTAAAAAAGTTAAATGATATTTTCAGGTACCCCAAAGTTATGAATAGGAGATGGTTTTGAATGCTTCTGGGGAACCGTTTTTGATAAAATTGAAATATTTCCCTGGGCGGATTTTTTTTTTGCCTGGAAAAACCTATTTGAAATACTAAAAAGCAGTACAATACTAGTTTCAAGTTAATAAGACCATATAATTACGTTTATAGAGACTTGCATGTTGGTGGCGGAAGTGAGAACGTGGTTAGTGTCAGGTGGTGAGAGGATTTACGGAATTTGTGTGGTAGGTGAGAGTGGAGTGTAAGGGTGGAAGCCGAGGAGGTGAGTAGTGTTGTGTGGGGTGAATTGGGGAGATAAAAAGTAATCTTGAGCGTAGGTGTGAGGTGGGATTTAAGTTAATTGAAAAAGTGAGGTTAGGTTAGCAATGAATCGGGGAAATCTGTGATCAGGAGTCTTGGGCCTTCGAGGGTCAAGGGTGGTGCTCGAAAATTGGGGGAGGGGGGGGGGGTGTTAAGTGAGAGAAAGGGGTGTCTTCAAGGGCTGTGAGGAATTTAAAAAAAAGAAAAAAAGGGAAAATTTGGCGGCAATAGAGACAGCATTCTGCAGAGACATCTGGCGTTTGCGGAGGTTACTGCATGGACAAGTCCCAGTTACCGGCGGCAGAGCGGAAGGTGGGTAGTGAGAGTACTGGTAGTGACGTTGACGGTGAGAAAATTTTCCACGTGCCACGACGGCCAACCGTACGTAGCTCAGTGTCTAGTGGCACGTCAGGGAGAGGGAGAAAGCGGGACGGTGGGAACGAAGGAACAGAGAAGGCGAGGGAGAGAATGTCAAGCGCAAGTGACGGGGAGTATCTCTTGAAGAGGAAGAGAGATAGCCAAGAGAGCCCGGACAAAAGCGTGGTAGAGAGTCCTTTTAAGAAAAGCGTGAAAACAAGTAGGTCACCCCCCTCCCCCTAAAATGGAGGAAAATGTGGAGAAGGAGGCTCTCGGTATGCTGATAGGCGAGATCTGGGGGCTGAGGGACGACGTAAGGGGGACTAAGGAGCAGATGGAAGGCATGAGGGAGGACCTGAGAATTAGAGATGAAAAATGGGAAAAGGAGATGAAAGAGCTGAGGGAGAGAGTAGAGGGGTTAGAGAGGGAAAAGAATGACAAAGAAGTTAAAATAAAGCAGATGGAAGAGAAAATTAAGGGGTGGGAGGAAAGGACGAAAAAAAGGCTTGAGAAGATGGAGAGCAGGACGGAAATGGTAGTAGGAGACGGAAGGGAGGGTCGAGATTAAAGGTATTTGGGAGAGGGTAGAAAATATGATAGAAGAGAAAGTGGGAGAGCGTAGGAGTAAGAAGGAGGAGAGGTCAGATAGGGAAAGGTTAAGGGCAATGGAGTTGAGAATGGAGAGAAAAGAGAAGGCAGACAGGAGGAATAATATTGTGGTAAAAGGGTTGAAGCTAAAGAGCGAGGAAGAGAGAGAGGGTGTGCAAGCGCTGCTACAGAGCATAGGGTGGGTTAAAGGTAGGGTAGGGGAAGTTAAGTCGGAGGGGAGAAAGGACAAGGAAGTGGCGGTTGTGGAGGTGGAGAGCTGGGAAGAAAAGTTGGGGGTAATGCGAAATAGGAGTAGGATAAAGGATAAGGGACTTTTCATCAATCAAGACGAGAAAATGTGGGTGTGGGATGAGAAGAAAGAGGTGTTGAAAGAAGTGAAGGGGAATTTGTTTCGTAGGCAGTAGGGGGGTGGGGGTAATACAGGATAGAGGAGTAGTGAAGGTGTTGTATTGGAATGTAGCAGGGATAAGGAAGAAGGATGAGGAGTTCTGGGGGTATATACAAGAATTTGATGTTGTGGGACAGGTAGAGACGTGGGTAGAAAGAAAGTAATGGGACAGAATAGAGCCACAGCTGCCAAGGGGGTATGAGTGGAGACTCCAGGAGGCGGTCACAGTGAAGAAAAAAGGAAGGGCTAGTGGGGGAATTATAACGGGGGTTAGAGATGTATTAGAGGAAGAAGTTCATGGAGAGGAAGAGAGGGAGGGAGTGCAAATGAAGGAAGTAACAATAGGAGGTAGAGCGTGTAAGTTTGTGACGGTGTACAATATGGATAGGATGGAAAGAATTAAAGAAAGGTTGGAAGAATTTCTGGCGAAAGAGAGGAGGGTATGGCGGTACTGGGTGGTGATTTTAATGCGAGGATGGGAAGGGAAGGGGGCCTTCACAGGGAAGAGGAGAGCTTCGGAAGGGATGCGAAGGAAGGATATGATAATAAATAAGGAGGGGGAGATTCTAAGGGACTGGATGGAGGATAGAGGGTGAGCAGTGGCGAATGGTTTGGCAAATGGGGACGAAGAGGCAGAATACACAATATGTAAGTAAGGTGGGGGTATCGGTGATGGACTATGTCGTAATGACTATGCAAGGATGGGAGGAGACCAAAAAATTCGCAGTAGAGGGGAGGGTGGAATCAGACGATCAGACATTAAGTCTGTGGATAAGAGGTGAGGGTGGCGGAAGACAAGGCGGGGAAGAAGTATCGATAGGGGAGCGGGTGACCTGAACGAGGGAGGCGATAGAGAAGTATCAAGAGCAGCTAGGAAATTTACGCTACGGAGGGGAGTCGGTGGAAGAGATATGGGAGGATCTGAAAGAGAAGGTGAAAGGGTGTGTGCAAAAGAAGGTCTTTAGAAAGAAGAAGAAAGGAATGGTGAAGCTGTGGTGGGATAGAGAATGTAAAAAGATGAAAAGGAAGGTGAATAGGAAGTATAATAAGTGGAAAGAGGGTAATGCGAGAAGGGAGGAGTACGTAGAAACGAGGAAGGGGTTTAGATTGATGTGTAAGAAGAAAGAACAGGAAAAGAAGAACGATCTGGAAGAGGAGTTAGCAAATGTTAAGACAGAGGGGGACGTCTGGAAGATAATAAATAGGTTTAGGAAGCGTAGGGTGGGGGTCAGTGAGAAGATAGGCAGTGAGGAGTGGAGGGAATTTTTCAAAGAATCTTTCCAGGGTTCGGATTCAAGGAAGACGGAGGGGGGAAATAGAAGAACGGGGGAGGCAGGGATGAAGGAGTTGAATGACGAGGAGATAAAGAAGCAGTTAAGAAAGTTGAAAAGGTCGAAAGCAGCAGGGCTGGATGGGGTAGAGAACGAAACATGGCTGTTTAGTACACAGGAGGTTAGGAAGAGGCTGAAGGAGGCAGTGAAGAAAGTATGGAGGGGCGAGGGAGTCCCAGGAGGGTGGAGGGAAGGGTTAATAGTGCCACTGTATAAGGAAGGGGATAGAGATAGGCAGGAAAATTATAGAGGGATTACGCTGATGAATACGGCGTATAAAGTATACGCGATGGTGGTGGCAGAGAGACTGCGGAAGGATGTCGAGGGGAAAGGAATATTGCCGGTGACGCAGGCAGGATTTAGGGTGGATAGGAGTACTCTCGACAATATTTACGTACTGCAGCACGTGTTGGATAGAGAATTAGCGAAGAATGAGACGCGAGAGTGTACGCGTTTTTTGTGGATCTCAAAGGCGCGTTTCCGTCGGTGGATAGGGGGAGGTTGTGGGAGGCGATGGAGGATAGGGGAGTAGAGAGAGGCCTAATTGGAAGGGCAAGGAAGATATGTGAAGAGACCAAAGACAAGGTAAGAGGAGGGGAGGGGATTTCGGAGGGATTCTGGATGGATAGGGGGTTAAGCCAAGGGTGTCCACTCAGCCCAACGGTTTTTGCGATTTTAATCGTGGATATGGAAAGTAAGCTGGATGCCCGGGTGGTAGGGGAGTCAGGATAGAATGGGTTAGAATTTGGTCAATAGCGTATGCAGATGACATAGTGTTGCTGGCAAGCAGCGAGGAGGCCTTAAAGGAGATGATGAAGAGGTTGAGAAGATATCTGGATAAAATGGGGTTAGAGCTGAATGCGGAAAAGTCCAAGGTTATGGTGTTCAGAAAAGGAGGGGGAAGGGATAAGGGAAGGGAGTGGAAGTTGAAGGGAAAGGAGGTTCAGGAGGTAAAAGAGTTTGTGTACCTAGGCTTCGTGTTTTGAAGGAATGGGGGAGTGGATGGTCACATAAAAGAGAGTGAGGAGGGCAAATGTGGTGATGAGGCAGGTGTGGGGGTAGGGAAAGAAGTTATTCGCAGATGATTTTGGAAGGAGAATGAAATTGTTTGATTCAATAGTGATGAGTGTGCTATTGTATGGGGTAGAGGTGTGGGGGTGGAAGGAATGTGAAGAGGTAAAGAGAACGCAGGAGAGGTATGTAAAGGGGACCCTGGGGTTGGCAAGGAACACGCCTAATTATATTGTCAGGAGGGAGACGGGGAGAACGAGTGTAGGAATTCTAGCAGGCAGTCGGGCGTGTAAATATGAGGAGAAATTTTTGGAAGAGGGGGGAAGTAGGCTGGTTAGGGAGTGTCGGTGTGAGAGGGAGAACAGGGGAGGGGGTGGGAACATGGAGGCCGAGAGGGAAAGGTACTTTATAATGAATGGACTGCAGATGGATGAAGTGAGAAGGATGCACGAGGAAGGAAGGAAGGTTTATGACTTGGTTGAGCAAAACGGCATGGAGAGAGAGAAGACAGAAGGGGAAGAGAGAATAAGAGAGTCAAGATTTAACGGGAACTATGTGTGGATTATGCCAAGGGAAAGAGCGCAATATTTATGTGAGAAAGGAGAGAAAGGAAGTCAGGACCTTATAGCGAGGATGAGGTGTGGGTGTATGGAGGGTTTCAATAGGTTCTGGCTCTCTCTGGAGAAGAGGATGTGTGAACTGTGTGGAAAGGGGGATGCAAGAGTGGAGCACTGGTTGGAGGAGTGCGTGGAGGTGGAAAGAAGTGAGATAAGCATGGAGGCATTGTTGCATGAAAAGGGGGAGAAAAGGGCAGTAGCATGGGTAAAGGGAGTGTTGGGTAAGACGGAGATGAAGAGAAGGAAGGAGGAAGAGGAGTGGAGAAGGAAAGATTGTAAATAGGAGAGAAAGTAGATATAAGTAAGATGTAAATATTGTAAATAGTAGATGAGTAATAGGTATTAGCTGCGAAAACAGAGGTTGGCAAGCGAGGCAATGCGAAAAAGTAGGGACATGCGAGCGAGGCGAAGCAAGGAAGGCAAGGCGATAAGAGCGTGCGGCTCAGAGATAAGGAATGTATGGATGTTAGTTTTTAAAGGTTAGTTTCAAGAAAATTCTGTGAAAGTGGATGTGTAAGTAAGTCAATTTTTTAAGGCCAGCAGGCTGAAAAATAAACGTTTATCTATCTCTATCTAATTACGTTTATATAAAGTAGTTGTATGTGAATTAGAATTACTACGGAGAATTTAATCAACAAATAAACAAAAGAAACGATTTTTTGACATTTATATCAATATATTTGTGAATATTTCATTAGTCTTATGCCTAGGCATAAGAGTAACTCCGGAAGTTCACGCAGTATTCTCTCACATCGAATATTTTTGTAAAGAAAACAATAAAGGCTCAGGATTTTACTCGGAACAAGCCGTAGAATCTTCTCATGCAGAATTGGAAAAAGTATGGAAAAAATATAAAGTGAAAAAGTCAAATTCTAACTAAGCAGAACGTTTACTTGAAGATGTACATGAGTATAACAGTAGGCACGTTTGATTATAATACAATTATTATATAGCTATTATATACTATTCTACATTGTATATTACACATTACGTATTCTACAATAACATAAAAATTTGATGTACATTATACTTACTATAGTTTTGATAAGAAATTAATATTGAAACTTGAGCATTATGTATACAAATTTTTTGATGAAATATTCCTAAATATATTGATATAAATTTCAAAAAATCGTTTCTCTTGTTTATTTGTTGATTGAATTCTTGTTAGTAATTCTAATTCATATATAACTCCTATATATAAACGTAACTATATGGCCTTATTAACTTGAAAATAGTATTTTACTGCTTTTTAGTATTTCAAATAGGTTTTTCCAGGCGAAAAAAATCCGCTCAGGGAAATATTTTAATTTCATCAAAAATGGTTCGCCAGAAGCATTCAAAAAAATATCCTACTCATAACTTTGAGGTACCTAAAAATAGCATTTAACTTTTTTAAAGGCCACCGTGTAACGTTCATGATGGAAACAATAAATTTTACATTGGTGATCACGTGGTGACCATACCCCCTGGCAGCTATGAAATTGAAGATATTGAAAAATATATACAGATGTCTCTAGCGAATGAAAACTATTCTGTTGTAATAGTACCAAGTAGCAGTGGTGAGATTGAGAACTATGTACAAAAGAATCTAGAAATTAAAGCTAACCTAAAGATTCTATTGGTCAATTGTTAGGATTTGAACCACGTTTTCTTCAGGCTAACAAACTGCATACATCAGATCCACCAGTAGCCATTCTGAAGGTCAATGCTCTCAGAGTTGAGTGTAAAATAACAACTGGAGCATAAATTAACAATCACAAAGTTCACACAATTCATGAATTCTTTCCAACTGTTCCACCAAGATATAAGATCGTAGAAGTACCGTCACACGTCATTTTCCTTCCGATCGCCGTGAAGACGATACATCATATTCAGCACCACATAGTCGATCAAGATGGAGACTTGGTAAACTTTCGAGGAGAGACAATAACGATTCGATTGCACGTCAAATCAATGTGATACCTTGTCAAGAAAGAAGAAAAAGCGAGCATTAATTTACATATATATTATTTGTTGTTGCCGATGCTATAAATATGGAAGAAATACTGAATATTCTAGCTCCAGTTAGCTATGATGAATCTCTAGCACACTATGAGATTCATTCTCATCAGCCTTATGCTTCGTCATCATTAAAGAACAGTGATGAAATTCGAATTGCAATGCAACATCAAGATTTGTACATTCTTCCAAGTAAAAGCTCATTGCATATACATGGAAGACTTGCCAAATCCGATGAAACTAATGTGACAGTTACAACTTTGGTTGGCAATGCCATCTGTTTTTTGTTTCATGAAATTCGTTATGAATTGAATGGTATTGAGATTGATCGATGCAAAAATCTCGGACTTACCAGTACTATGAAGGGGTACGCTCCTGTACTCCTAATCAGCTTAATATTTTTGAGAATGCAGGCTGTCCTAATGAAGATTTAATTGCCAAATATATCACGGCGATATCACGCTGAAAACACCAGTTCTCGTTAGATCACTGAAGTTAAGCAGTGTTGGGTGCGCTTAGTACTTGGATGAGTGACCGTTCGGGATACTGCGTGCTGTTGGCCCGTCGTGGGTGTGGTGAGCCCACACTTGTAGTTATTTACTACGAGAAACTATTCGCCTAGAAACACTACCTGAATCGGGTAGTGTCACGCCTACCCCGAAAGGGAAATGGCTTAATGGTTTGGGATGGTTCCCTACTTATTTGCTGGAGATCGTCACAAGCTACAACTGTTGAAATTTATCGAGAAGGATCCACTCATAACACTGAATTTCCGATCGCGGGAAATATATAGGTATCCTCTAATTCCTGCTACACAGAAACACGTGTGGACTGTGAAAACTGTAACGCAGTTAGAGAAACCACGATATATTATACTGGCTTTTCAAACAGATCGGAAAGATCAACGTGAAAAATATGCCAAAATTTCCGATCATTGCAGCATCACAAACGTAAAACTCTTCTTAAATTCCCTATATTATCCATACGGTAATTTAAATCTAAACGTTGATCAAAATCAATTTTCTCTATTGTGCGAAATGTATGCTAATTTTCAATCTTCATATTATTATGGAAAAGGGCCTAAACCTCTACTAAAGAAAGAGACCTTCAAAAAACATGCTCCACTAATTGCTATTGATTACTTAAGACAAAATGAGTTTCTTAAACAGGCTTCAGTGGATGTGCGATTAGAATTTGAATCAAGTACCAATTTTCTTGCGAACACAGCAGCCTATTGCTTGATCTGACATGATCGCATTGTCCAATACCAATCGATCAATGGTGTGGTGAAGAACCTGTGAGTTGGTGGGGGTAATGCTGAGTGGAGATGAAGAGTGTCGGCAAGGTATAAAAGAGCTGATTCTGGCCAGAAAAATCAATTTCAGTCAAGATGGACTACGTTGTGGATGTTCAAGGCTTCAAGAGACCATATAACGACTTTGTCTTTAAGGAGTTGGCCATTCTGCCACTCCAGGATGATGTTCAACCACTAGTCTTTCTCTTCGAACCACCCTGCAGCTGGAGTTCACTGCCTGCACGATACAAGAGTGAAAATCTATGGCTAGTCTACAATTACCATGGAATGAACTGGACTGCTGGTGACGTACCCTATGAAGAATTAAGACTCATACTTCGAGATATCTTAGCAAGTGCACGTACAATATATGTAGAAGGTTTAGAAAAGAAAAGATGGATAGAAAAATATGTATGCAATGTACAAAATCTGGAAGATTTTAGCTGCCCTTCTATAAAAGAACTTAAATTAAAATCATGTATGACTGTATGCTCACACCATACTCAACACATTGATCATTGTGCAGTAAATAACGTCACGATTCTCAGAAAATGGATTTTGAATACATCAGCAATGACGAATATATCGACAAATGTAGGTGAAGTTGACAACACTACGCTTACAGAATTTTATAATCAATGTGAACTCTATATTTTAAAAAACTAGGTTAAGATTGTTTGTAAAACTAGATCAAGTTTTTCCGATGAATAAATGCTATGAATTGAAAATAAATATGTGAATATACTTTCTATCCTATTAGTTTTAAGATAATTTAATTATTTTCAACTTAATTTTATTGGTTTAATTAAAATAGTTAATTTACTTTTAATTTTTTCATAAATATAAGTTTTGTGTTTCCTTTTCTTCGGCGCATGCACAATAGAATATATTTTCTTTGCGCTGCCTCTAAATTAGAGTGGGAGGAGTGAAGAGTTTCAATTATTTCAATTAAAATATTTAAGTCAGTTCCAATTTTTTTCATAACTAAGTTTACTCTTTTCTTGTCTTTTGCGCATGCAAATTAGACTATATTTTCTTTGTACATTCTCTAAATTAGAGTGCGAGTGGTGTAGAGTGGGGCCAGCTTCCTATATAAACAGGGTTGCTAATCTATTTTCTTCATTCCAACGTCTCCGAGGTTGACTGAAGCTTCAACTGGGACAAAGCCTCCGACGCTTCATCAGGAGTATGGATCTCAGGAAGATCAACACCGTTGGCCGCATGAAGGGATTCCTGCCAACGAAGCCGCTGTCCGAGTTGACTCCTCGACATAAATATCTTGTGACGAAGGTCCTGAAGGTCCAAATTAAGTATGGCCCGAAATCGCTGTCGAGCTGGATAATATGTACATTCAGCACATTTTTAACTCCAAAGCTCCTGAAAGTTTTCGAAGATGGCATCTTGGAGGAGATGCATGAAGCTGCTTCTTTGAGGCAGCTTCATCTGCGATATATTGGCGGACCTTTCAATAATATCGAATTTAAGCACGTATCTTAAATTGTATATAAGATGACTCAATAAATCATATTGTAATGATTATATAATACTGTGTTTCTTATTTACTATAATTAGATTTAAGTATGCTATCATATACATAAGTGAATTAAGCTAAGCATGAAAACATGAAAAGAAAGCCAAGCATAAAAGCATGCAAAAAAACATGAAACTTTAAAAAAAAAGCATAAAGAATTTTACAAAGCGTGCAAAAGAATCTTGCAAAAAATAATTACAAATCAAAAATTGATGGAACGAATAAAATTAATATAATGATTGAAATTACAAATAAAAAAAAATATAGATATATGTTATATACAATGCAAAAAATATGAAGAGGTGCAAAAACCATTTACAATGGATCAAAGTACAATGAGATGCAAACAAAATTTCAAAAACATTTTAAAAATACATGAATTTTAAAAACAGCTTGCAAGCAGTGCAAAAAAAAGCTATGAAAGCTATCGCTTCTTCTCCTTCTCATTTTCTCCTTCTTGAGGATCTCTATCGCTCGCATTCTCCTCGCTTCCATCTCTTCTTGATGGGACCAAGGTGCATCTGCCCCTTGAAGTATGGTTGAAGAGCGTTGCATTGCTTTCTGTGATTGTTTGGATGGTTAAGTAGATGTTACTGCCTGTGGTTGAGTGGATGTTTGCTTTTTCTTAGTTTTGGTGGTGGTGGGTTGTGCTGGTTTGGATTTTTTTCTTTCACAGGGATTTTCTGTAGGTGATTCCATTAATTGCAAAATTCGCTTTTTAGGCAGAGAAGGTTTTGAAATTGATGGAGTAGGTTTGAGGGAAGATGTAGAAGGTTTTGAAATTGATGAAGTGGGTGTGAGTGAAGCGGTTTTGGTGTTGATGTAGAAGATTTGGAAGTTGATGAAGTGGGTGTGAGGGAAGATGGTTTTGGTGTTGATGTAGAAGGCTTTGAAGTTGATAGAGTCGGTGTGAGGGAAGATGTAGAAGTTTTTGAAGTTGATGGAGTAGCTGTGAGGGAAGATGGTTTCGGTGTTAATGTCAGAGAACGAAGAGTGAGTGTTTGTGTTGAAAGAGATGTGTGAGTTGGAGGATCTTTGAAAATTTCAAGTTAGTTTACGTTTGTGAATACCTACCAGTTTCGAATAGCGCGAGTCTTCCATATCGAAAATCTTCGCCGCCCAATTCAGCGCCCTTTTTAATATTTGGTATGACACACATGGTAGACCTAATTCCAATCTGACAACAAAGTCAGGCGTATTTCTCGGTAGGCGCAGAAGATTTTTGAAGAAACGGACTTGTGCTTTTTCGAGGACATCTAGATAATTCAATCCGATAATGTGAGCCGTATACAATAAGGAACTCTTCATAATGGAGTCAGGAATTTTAATATGGAAGGCCATTAGGAGCACTTAGTTCTAGTTAGAATATTGAATGCCGAGGCTGAGGCTGAGTTGACTCTGCTAACTGCTGTATGTGCAGCTAAGTTGAAAGCACTTGTTCTAGAAAAAATCGTACCCAAGTATTCAAAACACGAAACGAACTCGAAAGGAATACCTCTTAACCTCCGATATCTTGATTTTTTTTGGACAAAAAGGTCTTGTGGGACTCAGACTTATGGGTGACACGGACATTATTGTGCTGATTTACTCGGATGATTTAATTATTTTTGCAGAATCTAAAATAGACGCAATAAGAAAACTCAATGCTCTCCAGGAGTATTGTAATATAAACAAAACTCACTTTTAATAACAACAAAACTAAATATACTATATTCAAGAAAGGTCGGATCAGCGCAAAACTCTTAGGTCTTAAATATGACCGAGGCTAAATGCATGTCAGGAATCTGCAGAACCGACTGATGGTATTAACGAATGTCGGTAACTTGCGACGGTGGTTTCATAGGTTGGTACATTAGAAAACTGCATTACCGACCGAGGCCACTTACCGACTGCCAGTAACTTTGCATGGAACAGAACCTGCTCGGTTGGTAAGTGGCACAACTTCCGCATA
>CAKNXH010059072.1:0-16062 GCA_932178445.1 Andricus quercusramuli
ACCTGACCCATTATATCTTCCTTCTGAAAATCTGGATCCAATACCCAGTCCTTGGGTATTCTAATTTGGACACCATTTTTCAGAATAAAATATTGCGGTGCTACATATTTCCTAACACCCTTTCGGCGGAAATCCACGGATACCTCAGGATCAATCTAAAAAAAAAAGGGGAACAAAAAAATTATAAATTTTATTTGAACATTTTCAAAATTTTTTAAATAAAGATAAAATATAAAATAAATAAATAAAAAGACAAATGAACTTACCATTTTTTAATTCCCATCGATAATGGCACAGAATTTACGCCCAACATAATAGGCTCCATCCGGACCATGGGTTTTGTACTCATTTCTGAGTTCCTCGAAAAGAAATTGTTTTTGGGGATTCCCAAAAGATCCCCAAAGCGGTGGCAAATGAACGAAGATATCCCCCATTATGCACAGAAATATTCTGATTATGTTTCCTGGACTAGAACCATAGTTTTCCCATGGGTGAAGCCACATACTAGGATCAGGGTCAGTTCTGCCCCCATCGATATTTCGAATCAAAGTCACGTCGAACACCATATTGAAAAAACTTAGAGAAACTGACTTTCCGTAAACAGGACAACTCCTTTTAAGGGATGAAAACCCATCAAGTCACATTTACTCCCACTATCCCATCAAAGATCAAACCGACCAATAAAAAAAAGGGCATTTTTCCCCCCAAAACTCAAAAGTAAGAGAATCAAAGTAGAGTCCTACTCCCACAATAAAAAAGAATAGTAGAAAAGAAGTATATAAAATAAAAATGCTGAGAATAGATAAAATAGAAAAACACACTAACCAAACCAGACGCAATATAGATCAGGTAAACCCCCAAGAGATTTTACTGACCATAGCTAAGTCAGTGAACCTGTACGCAACAAATGATTTTCATTTCAGCCATCGTAAAAGTACCGAAACCTTGAAAATGACCATTCAAACTAGCCAAGTATATTCTTCCTAAATCACTCCACGATCCATCCTTCTTTTTCATTTTCAAATACAATTTTTTTTTCTTTCATCTTCTAACTCTACTACTACTTCTTTCTCACGCTCTTTTCCACGTAATGTAAATCAATGAAATTTGAATTAAAATTAGAGCTTCTTTTATCTTTATATACTATGGAATAAAATTTCTGGTAAAAATTTTAGACACGTTTGTCATATTTATCATTTATAAAAAAATATATTCAGTTAGATCATTTCTTGTAATTCAAAATATTTCATATCAATTTAAGCAAAAATTAAATTTAAAAAATTTCACATGTATACTCACACTCTTGGAATCCATTCTTTTGTTACACAGAAATGATACCAACACCAGAAATTCCATCAATCGCACATACAGGACATATTGACGAAAATTTTATTAACGAAATTCATCCACAAAACCATCCACAAAGACACGAATATTTATTAAAGTGCTCATGCTACATGTTATCACCAGATATAATAGGAATGTTTGTTAATATATATACATCCATTAGACTTTGTATTCATTGTTTTAGTAATTATCCAGCGACCTTACAACATGGTTATGAATTTAAAACAACATGGCACTCACTAGCTAGACCAGAAATAATTTTAACAATGTGTTGCGAATATAGAATACAGTTAATATATCCACGATGTCCTGCAAGTATGTGTGTGGATTGCACAGAAGAATATGTAGATCAAAATGTACGTGTTTTACTTGGGTATGAAATAGAAGTACGAAATAGTTATCAACGTCCAATCAATCGCGATCTCGATCATTTTATACGACGATACGAAGATATCGATTTCTAAACATATTTTCAACATAAAAAAAATTAGCAAGAATCTTCTTTGTTCAAAAATATATAAATAAAATGAAATATGTAAAGATGATAATTTCCTACTTCTAAATAAAACAAAAGTATTATTTACTTACCGTACTTTCAAATAATATTTATCTATCACTATTACTCTGCTTCAATTTCTCTCGAATTGCGAATACAATCTTTACATATATAACTTCAATATAAAATATGTCCACAATATCACTTCAACAATCCATTGTATTATTATCTCTTACTTGTAAAAAAAAAACTGGTAGGATCTGTTCCACTCGCGATAAAGAAATAATGATGTAAGGAATATTATCCCAAAATTGTCAAAAATAAACGATGTAACAAAACGACAAACTGGCACCTTGTAACACAACGTAAATAGTATAAAGGAGAAATTGAATGCACCGCATTAAATAAGGTTCATATATCGTAAGAATAAAATACCACGAAATAAAAAAAAAAAGAACAAAATAGATTTAAAATTAAGTTAGAACAATTAAAAGAACATTTTGTAATGAAAACCAGTTCCAAAAACATACATATATTTTCAAAATAATCCAATAAATTAATTCTCTTAAACAAAATATATATACACAAGCTTCCAATATTTTACATTTCCTTTTAAACATATTAATTAACATAAATTGATATAAACTACCTTAGCTATGTATATACATTTTAATTTAACCTTTGAACATTAATAACAATTTTTTTTCGTATAGTTAATTTATATAATTACTCAATATTATATTACAATATTAAAATTTTTTTGCGAATCTATGTATGTTTCAGCAAAATGGAACCAGAAAATGCAAGGATAAACCCAAGCGAATCTGTCAGTCCTGTACAGACCCTCAGGGAAATTAGCATAGAATATGATTTTTTCAAACCTAATTATGAAGTAACTGTTTTGAATCCAAAAACACCATCTCAGGTATTCATTGTGACGTGCCAAATTAAGAAATTGGACGAAAAATATGTTAAAACTGGCCAAGCCAACGTTTCTAAGAAAACAGCGAAGCATAATGCTGCCCGAGAAATTTTAAGATCATTGTCAGATACCTATCATTTTAGCGAAGACCAATCGCCAGATAATACTAATATTCAAAACATACGACAAATGTACTTCGAAAAAATAAAATTGTATAAATGGACATCCGCATGCGAGCGATGCTATGAAAGAGGACATCATGCGACCAATTGTACACGTCCTATGCGAAATTTTAACTATGAAAATAATTAAAAGAAACCCACTGTTACAATAGCTTCGAAATTACACAATTATATTTTGTCACACTCAATCAACCATTGAAATAAATTTTATATATCATCTGAACCTGTGGAAATATACTGTTCGCAAACGTTTTATCCGACTTTACGACCTAGCGTCATAATAGAGCAGGAAGAAGAGGCCGAAGGACTTGCAGTTTTTATTACATCTATCCTATTTAAACCGAAAACTCCTCTTATTCCCACGAAAATACAGCTCTCACAATAATATTAAGTCGAGGACGTAGACACCTGCCCCAAAAGTAAATTCAACTCACTCAAATGTTTTCTATCTATACGAAAATCTATTCAATTTACAAGTCAATTGAAAAGTTTGAGTATTGTTCAATTCATTCAAAATACTCAAATCTAAGTTGGGGGGTGTCACGGTCTGTGACCGTTATATATATATATATACATAATATTTACTTATTTATAATAATAATCATTTATCAATATCAATTATAATAAATATTAATAATCTATCATTACCATAAGAGCAAGTAGTCTTTGAATATATTCTCTGAACAACACTCATAGATTATTGAAATATCACGGCCTGTCTCCATTATATAAACATAATATTCACTTATTTACAATAATAATCATTTATCAATATCAATTATAATAAATATTCAGTACCTATCATTACCATGAGAGCAAGTAGTCTTTGAATATATTCTCTGAACAACACTCATAGATTATTGAAATATCACGGCCTGTGACCGCTATATAAACATAATATTCAGTTATTTATAATAATTATTATTCATTCAATATCAATTATGATAAATATTCAGTACCTATCATTACCATAAGCACCCTACCTTACCGACCATAGATATATTTAACACTTTATATGTATATACGAGTAGTGCATCATTTATAAATTAAACCATGTATCTCTTATTATTAATCATCATGATCTATTATTATCAATTATCATTGTTATAAACATTTACTACACTGAGAAACCCTTGTTTGTATTTCTTGTTAAAAATCACACTAGATTTCACTATCTGAACTTTGCAATGATTGGCAAAAAGCAAATTTTAATAATATTTACTAACCTCAATAGTAACTCGTAGCTACTTAAAGAATTATAAAATATATTGGAATAAAAGTTAAAACTATTGCACTTATTGTAGAAGACATTTGAAGTATTTATTAACCTCTGTAGTAAAACTGCAAGTCTGCACTATTTACTAATTTTGGTAGGAGAAAATAGTAAATTTGTTGGATTAATATCTGTAGAAGATAACAGTATTTACAAAGTGCTGTAGTAAAATGATGCGCAGGGACCGTGCGCACCCAATTACTAACTGGTTAGCAAAATCTGCTACAGTGGGAATAGTAAACAAAATAAATACGTGTTGCTAACTTTCACACAAGCCTACCTACACCCATGTTCTACATTTAACGCATAATTCACATTTATTTAAATTAAGAATTGACAACATTAGAAATTACATATATGTAATTTTTAATGTAATTAAAATAAGTAAATTTTTTTTTAAATTATGTTTTTTTGCGGATTTTGCATTGAAACATAAATTAGATGTCATTTTCGCAACCTAAAAATATGATCGGCGATCGACAAACGTCAGATGCACTCGGTCCAAGGCTCGATACTTTCTGCTAAATCAGTTAGTAATATTTAGGACCAAATTTAATAATTGGTATTAACCTTTGTTACAAAAAGTAGGAAATGTCCATAATTCACATCGTGTTCCTACAGACAATAGTAATTTCTTCTACATATTTAGTATATTATGTTATTTAAAATACTTATTACTTTTATTTTTTTTGTACAATTTATTAATTTCTCTACTAATTTTTACTACATCGGATTTTACTACAGAGAATAGTAAGGATTGCTATTACCAAATAGGAAATCTTCTTATAAAAATAGTATAACTTATTATGTATGTATTAAAATGTCAAAATTTAAGCATTTTGCCCCCATTTGCTATCCGTTTTAGTGATTTTTCTAACCTAAAGTTTCTCAGTGTATTTATATTGTAAATCATATTATAAAATTCTATGTCAAATTCTAAAGAACATGAAATCATACAAATATGCATGCGCGGTCATTGACGTCACAACCAATCAGAAGATCGGAAGCCCCACAAAAGAACACACGAGTCCTATCTACTATGGCCCAATTGGTGAAAAGGCTATAAACGTCACAATGATATGTGGCGGCCGACAACCCCTCAAGAAAATGCATTGGAAACACCGGCGCGTGGCCTCCCACCTACGCACTATTCCAGGATCTGGGTCAAGAATGCAATAAATCTTCTCAAAAATGGTCCACGAAGGGACTATTTTTCCATCCCCAATCACTTTTTCTACTATATATACCCAAGTTTTTAAGGGTTAGAACAAGTTTATTTCTACCGTCGAACCGCTGCTCAAAAACTCTCCGGAACAATAAGTTTAATTCTACCGATGAAGTGCTGCCCTAAAACTCTCCGGAACATCCTAAGTTGGTTTTATTCAAAATAAATCAATTATAAAATAAAAGTGAAACTGTACTTTTGAAAAACATTGCTATAAAAACAGTAAATTCATTTAAAAAGTGAACTATTAATCAACTAAAAAAAAAGTGAAGTGTACTAAAAAATATAAAAACAAAAGTGAACTATTGATCTAAATAAGTAAATTCAGTGACCCCTTAACTTAAACTAGAGAAAACCCTCCCAATAACTTCTCCAAACATCTTTGTATTTATTACAAAAGAAATCACGCTGAGTCCTGAAGCCGTATCCTTCCGGAGGCACTAAAAGTCTTCAAAGGAGTCCATCAACAAAAGAAAGGACTGGGCACCTCTAAAGAGTCTAACTTCTGAATACAGGATTATTAAAACGTTCCAAGCGACTACTCAACAAGATATTCGGTAAGTTTGTTTATACATTGCTATCCCTTATTTCTTTCTTTTCCTAAACATTGTTCAAAATCTCGTCAGTAAAGTGTTTTCCTTTTTTTTAAAGGGTGGACACTGAGACGAAGTTCGGCAGAAATTCGTCAAGTTTTATGTTGCAGATATCAACCAAAAATAACAACAAAACAATCTGACAAAATTTCAAAACACATATTTGTAAAGTTTATTGTAATAAATAATAATTTCATATTTCAATTTCAATTATTTCAACTTTTCGTCTTGTTTATTCCTCAAATCCATGTTTCCTATTTTTTTACAAATTTAGGATCAAAAAAAGAGGAAGTAGCGTAAGTTTATATTTAATAATTTTATGATAAGGTAAGTGGGTCTCCTCCGAGACGTAACACATTACAAAGAATTACCTTCAAAATTGTTTTGTCTTTTTAAAATCATGTGATATTTCTTTATAAAATCAATTTCGTTGAATTTATTTTACAATTAATTACAATTAATTTCGAATTGAAGTTATTTTACAATTGAAATAAAATTGTAAAAATAAATATAAATAGAGTTTTCTAAGATTTAAAAAAGAAATCGAAATATTTTTTTAAGATTTCAGATATTCCAAATTAAAATTTGAAAAAAAAAAAACATTTTCAAACGAATAGTTCAATTTTCAGGCAAAAAGGTTAATGTTCAACGAAACATGTGATAATTGCTATTTCAATAAAAAGAAATTTATTTTTAATGAAAAACCGTTGAATTTAACTTCAAAAAAATAATTTTCAACAAAATAAATAAACTTTCAAGTAAAAACGATTTTTAGTCAAGAAAGAATTAAAACCAAATTATAATTTAAGGCAAAAAATAATTTTTGATACAAGATAAAAATGTTAAATAACTATTCATTCTTAAGGTTACTTATTTTCAAGGATGTAGGAATAAATATAATTTTCCTATGATTCTGAAGAAAATAATTACTATTTCAATGAGAAAAAATTCTAATTTTTGATTAAAACAGTTAAGAAAAAAGAATACTTTAAACCAAATTATAATTTAATGCAAAAAATAATTTTTAATACAAATAAAAAATTTCAAGTAACTATTTATTGAAAAAAAAAATTTTTGCTCATTTTAAGGTTATATAAATATAATTTTCATATAGGATTCTTGGCAAAAATTTCGAAATATTTTCTAACATTTGAAATATTTCAAATTAAAACTTGAAAAAAAAAACATTTTCAACTAAATAGTTTTCTTTTCCCGCAAAAAAGGGTAATTCTCAACGAACAATGTGATGATTTCTATCTCAACAACAACAAAATTATTTTAAATAAAAAACGGTTGCATTCAACTTAAAAAAATTAATTTTCAAGAAAATAAATAAACTTTCAAGTAAAAACGATTTTTAGTCAAGAAAAAATGAAAATTACAACCAAATTATAATTAGACGCAAAAGATAATTTTTAATGGAAAATGAAAATTTCGAATAACTATTCATTCTTTAAGTTATTTACATTTAAGGTTATAGGTATAAATATAATTTTCCTAAGAGTCTTAGAAAAATTTTCGAAGATTTTTGAATATTTCTGAATGTCAGTCAATATTCCAACGAAAAATATGAGTTTGAACTAAACAGTTGAATTTTCAACTAAAAAAAGCTGAATTTTCAACGAAAAATGTAATAATTGCTATTTCAATGGAAAAATGCAAATTTTTTAGTGAAGAAGAAAGAAAAATTTTAACAAAATTATAATTTAAGGCAAAAAATATTTTTGTATACAAAATTAAGAATTTCGAACAACTATTCATTACTTAACTGTTTTTTTGCTTATTTTAATTTCTATAAATATAATTTTCATATAGGATTCTTGACGAAATTTCACAAAATTTTTCAATATTTCAGATATGTAGAATAAAAATTTCAACAAAAAATATTGTTATCAACCAAACACTAACTGAGATATTTTTATAATTTCATTCCTGAAATCTGTTCCCTTAGGTCAAACTTGGTACAAGAGTATCATAAAATTCAAAAAATGACCAACTATTTACAAGAATTCTTTAAATAAAAATCACTGTGTATCATATTCGATTAAAATTTGGGAATACTTATAAAAGGTATCAATATTTTTACATTTTTAAAATTAATTTATAAAGAGTACAGTTTTTATTTGAAATGTCACGACGGTTTTTTGTACCACGTTTGACCCTATCAGGGCAGCATCAAAGAAAAATATCCAGAAAATATGTTCATTAGTTATTAAAATACTGCAAAGACTTACCTTTAAAATTGTTTGTCCTTGAAAAATCATGAAATATTTCTTTATGAAATAAATTTTGTTAAATTTATTTTACAATTATTCACAATTAATTTCCACTACAATTATTTCACAATAAAAATAAAATTGTACAAAATAAATTTTGTAATATTGATTTGATATACTTTACTGAAACCCAACAGTACATAGTACCAATAAAAGGGTTAATACCTTCATATACATATAGTTTTTACATGAAGTTGAGATCAATATTTTTAGACATTGAAGGTTTTATAAAGTTTTTATATATCAAGAAAGAATATGAGGTCAAGTTAATAATTTTTTTGCTTTTTCTCTTGAAATCCCCAATATTGTGATTATAGCCTAAAATGGCATGAAAAGAAAGGTAATTGTTAGAGGTGAGTATACAGTAAAAAGTTGATTAATTCATTAAATTAAATATTTTAGGAAATTAAAAATTTTATCATTAATTCAATTCAATTCCAATTTAATTAATTTAATTAATTAATTAATTCAATTTTAATTTGATTTTATAAAATATTAAAATTAATTAAATCAAATTCTAATTTAATTAATCAAATTAATTAATTAATTCAATTTTAACTTAATTTTTTAAATTAATTTAATTTTATAATTAGAAATGTTATCAATTTTATTTTCATTAATTCTATACATTAAATTAAAAATGATAATTATTTATTATCATTTGAACTTTGCAATATTTGAAATGGATGAAAAAACAAAACATAAATAATAAAAAATCAAATCACTTGAAAGTGATGAATATTATTAATCTAATCTTAAAATCCCATATACGTTCCTGAAAGACATAATAAACATATTTCGGGACTTCATTACATGTATGGGTATGTCAGGTGTCATTCTTCCAAACAAAAATCAACCCAAACCTCCTAATAACCCACGAAACTGAATCGCGAAGTCAGGCGAGCTCGGCTCGGACCGAGCCACGAGTTCGTGCTCGTGCATTGTCGGCTTCACACGAGGATGGCCGACGCAACGCGTAACAGAGTCTTCTCACCGACACGCTACGTTTGCATGTATTTTTCCCAGATGGGAACGTGGTGGGGGCCGAAAAATCCCACGTTCTGGAGCCTCGGCAATGTTTCACTCTACTCAACTTAAGTCCTGAAGGTATTGTCACATTTAAAGAGCAAGGTGATATCTATCCGACATACCTGAACCGACTCAGTCAGAGAAGGTTTGGATTCTACGATAGTTCAGCATCCGCCCCCCTTTACTATACTAGTCGGAGTAAAACTTTGTGTCAGGGAAATACTTTAGGACCCGTTCACTTTTATAGTTGAAAGATACGAAACTATTCGCTACGAATGGGGTTTCTCTCCTATCTAAGTGAGCCAATCAGGTACCTCAAGTGAGATGTATAGTTATGAGACCCGATTTTTAACTCATTTCAGTTTCGGACCGAATCTCTGATTAAAGATAACTGTAAATGGTTAGCGAGAAATACTTTTTTGTTATACGTGCATAAGAAATGGTACTTTGCACGTATGTTTAGCAACCACGAAATGCTAAATTCCCCACCAAATCATTATTGCAGTGTGCTAAACTTCGTTTCATGGATATCCTTGATTATTTCTTCACGCAAAAATTATATTACTTCACGCCAATCGACGATGCCGCCACCTATTGGTGTTAAAAAGAATAAGTAGAAACTCGGGGAATCCCGAGCCTCTATTCTTTTTAATAGTTACATAACCTATTGTATAAGAGTAGATGCGTTCATGGAGCAATCGTGCATTGTGAAAAAAGAGCAAAATGAGTGGATTTCCAAAAAAAGTGATTACACTGTGTTACAAAAAACAAAAATTAGAAGACACTTTTATGGAGAACTAGCACAAGTTGTAGATCTAGTAGAACTGAGAAAAACTGTATGGGAAAAATTTTCCATACACCCCCAAAATCTCATTTTTTTGCCAAAAAATCGTTTTTGGGAGTTTTATGAGAAAAATCACTCATAACTTCCGTAATTTTTATCCGATTTGAACTTTTTTTTCCGTTTTAAAAAGAAAAAACAGTCCTTCCAGACTATGTGTTTCTTATTTTGTTTAAATAAAAACTGACGAGACTGTAGTTGAAAGTATTTGCGATTTTTAGATTTTTTTCCATTTGTCGAATTTGTTGACGAAGTTATGTGAGTTTTAAGATTTTAAGAACTTTTTGCTTAATTTTCATGTACGTTAGCGGACGTGAAATTTACATCAGGGTGCGTCGCGAGTGATGAAAAGGATATCAACCGTCATCAAAGCTATGTAATTTTTGTGTATTATTACATAATAATTGTTAATTATAATTTATTATTATAAATATTGATTTATTATTGTAATTATAATAACATTCAGTCAAAAATGCTTGCTCGACCTCTTCCGTTTGTATGCTTCATCACTGGTTTCTCGTTTCAGTGACCAGCAGTAATCCGCAAGCATGTTGATGGAGCTCTTTCCTTGGAAACGTTTTTCAATAGCACCTATTTCCTGGTGAAATCGTTCACCTTGTTCGTCACTCATCTTGCCCAGATTTTCCGGAAAGAAATTCAAATGTGAGTGCAGGAAGTGGATCTCTATGGACATGTTGCATTCCATTTTCTCATATGCACTCAAAAATTCGTGAACGACTTCAACATGATGAGGGCTCTTGTTATTTCCAAGGAAATTCTCACACAATGATATGAAACTCTTCCATGCTCGTTTTTCTACTGCATTCAACTTGCTCGCGAATTCCTCATCTGGCATAAGTTTCCGAATCTGAGGGCCGACAAGGATTCCTGAAATTAACAACGAAAGCTCTTCAATAAAATGTAGAAAACTTATTCACTTTCGAGTGTCAAAGAATAAGAATCATATGTTACCTCCTCTTAGTTTTGCATCACTCAATTTAGGGAATGCAACTTCTTTCAGGTGACGAAACGCTTCGCCGTCGACTCTCAATTTTTTCATGAAGTGCTTCGCGTATCCAAGTTTCAGGTGTAGTGGTGGTAGGCTGACATTTGCGGATCGTACTAGTGGAAGGTTCAAAACATTTTTTTCTCCAATTTTGAAGAATTGATGTGATGGCCATTGAGTTCTAGCATACCTATTCGGGGCACGACTATCCCATTCACAAACGTAGCAAGCATATTTAGTGTACCCGCCTTGCATTCCAAACAAAATTGTCAGCACTTTCAAGTCGCCAACTATTTGCCATTTATGTGCAGCGTAATTGATGAGGCAGAGTATTCTTTCCAAATCATCATACGTTTCCTTCATATCAGTTGCGTATGCTAATGGAACTGATGGAAATCTACCTTCATTTTGTAATAACACAGCTTTCAAACCTATAAAATCACACAAATTTGAAATCAAGATTCAAGAAAGGAATATAATGAATAAGATTCATCTTATTGAGAGAGTACTTAATCACGCACGATCCATCAATGAAGAGTCGCCATTCATTTGACACATGATCGCAGTCCAAGAGGTCGAATAGTTCAGATACATCTGAAAAATAAACAAGCTTACGATTCTCTTCATCAACTTCGAAAATTTCTTCGTAAGAAATTCGATCGTCCATCCGAGGCAGCGTGATCTTAAAGTCATCTTCCACCAAATTCCATTGCTTCAATCGAGAAGCCAGCACCTCATACTGTCTTCTTGATAGACCTAAATCACGCGAAAGATCCTGAAAGTCCACATTTGATATTGCATGTCTTTCACTTGAACTTGACGTACACGGAAGATATTCTTCATCATCAGCTTGATGATCATCAGCTTGATGATCATCAGCTTGATCATGATCACCCAGTTGGACATTCTTCAATTCTTGAACTGCAGTTGAGTCGAACATATCGTTTAGGACTCAGGGTTTCGTTACAGTCACAACATCAGCATACTTTATGCGTTTTCGTGTTTTATAATGATGACCGTATACTTCTGTTGTACTTCTGTACAACATATATCAGGGAGAATCAAAGCTGCGAGGGACACCTGGAGTACCTTCCTTGTTAGTGGCTCAAGCTGCACGAAGATGCTGAGAAAAATGACTGCATTATCTCGTTAAACATATTCATATTTTAATGGCTTGATTACGCTTTATGTTTACTGCCGTGATGACTAACTTGTGCAAACTCGGCCATGTAGATTTTGACAGCATCCGAAAAATTATGAATGAAATAAACAGTAAAAAATAAAATATGAAACGTACTTCACATACCACTGAATAGGTAATCGTCCCACGATAGTTAAATGTGAGTTTAGAGGCACGTCAGACATGAGAGTATTTGTGCTTTGGCGCTGCGTAAGTTGAGCGTGGCACACTAGAGCGTAAGAATCTTAATTTGACCAAGAAAATATTTGTATCGCACTTTTCCACTGATACGGATGGGAATCCGCTTACCGACCGCTTACGAGGCTTGCATCCGTCACCGTTATCGGGAATGTGCGCGACTTTCAACTCTCGGAATTCGATTCGCCGTTAACTTCAAGTTTCCCCCATCGTGATTACATAGCATTTTCTCGTCGCAAAAATTACAGTGTTGAGTTGTTTTTCCCTTGTTTTGACTTTTTTTGTTACGGGAGGCTCCGCTGCCCGAAACCGCCGACGGGGGCTTTGCCCCCTGTTCACTGTTCCGCCCTAGACCGTTGCAATCTCCATTGATCCAAAAGCCCACAACAGGCAATTGTACTTGTTCAACGTCTTGCTTATCGTGCACTAGGACAAAACGTATGGTATGTGGTACGTTCGACATTGGTCCATCCCCAATCGTGTGAGTGGGGCAGAGCCGATTGAAACGGCTTGTAATCATATTCCAAAATCAGCCTGACGAATGGGTGGCAATCGGGAATTCCATTAAAAGAGACGCAATTCAGGAGAGCTTAATACCCATTTGAGCGTCAACATTTTAGAGATAACTCGCTCAGAAGTATATTTTACAGAAGTAGACATTCCATATATTTTAAAAAATTAGAAATTTCATATAGCAGTAAAACATATATTGCAGTGTCATACGACACACATAAGTAAGCTGTCTTTACCATATTTTAGTTGGTGCATGTTGAGTTTTTTTCTACTAGAATACATGTATTACATTATGTGTTTGTGTAGAGTCTTCTTTCTTTAGCAAACAAAAATTGGACCCATGAATTTTTAATTTCAAACATTTCTGTTTTACGCTACATCCTAACGAATGTGATATTTACAAATATTCTTCTGGAAGACTTCACTTACCATATAAACGAATGCTACTTTCCATTTCGCCTAGAGAGTTTTTCGCCGTACAGCCATAAGAGCCTATATCTTGTTTCTGCAAATCTCGAATACTTAGAGTCATTCGAACCTCAAATGGAGATTTGGTGGCAGTTTTAACATCATGTCTTGTATCGGAAATGATCATTGTTCCTGAGAGAAGGAAAAATATTGATAAAAATTTAAAATGATGATTAGGATATATATTAGGATATATAAATATTGATATATATATATATATATATATATAATTTAAAAAAAGTTAAACAACCACCGCAGGGTACCACTAAGAGCAACTGCCATCTGGAAAAAATGTCAATGGCCCCCAGTAGAACCGCGGTAAAATACACCTATGGCCACGTCTCACATCCGTGAGATGGGTGGTCACAGGGCACGACGAAATCACAACGACAGGCCGGCGAAACCCTCGTGTGTCTTGAGGACACGAAGCGACCCAAGGATGACAGCTTTCTGCATCCATCTCGCAAGAGCCTTGGCATATTTTTGGCACGCGGGTATGGCTTTAAGGTTACGAACTAGCGATAATTTCACACCTCCGAGAGCACCTATCACAAGAACAATTACTCGTACCGAATATTTTGGGTACAGTCGACGCAGCTCTCTTTTAAGGTCTTGATATCTCTCCTCTTTTTCTTTCTCCTTTGCAGTGATGTTGTATTCGGATGGAGCCGAGAATTCGATCACGAATATAGTTCGTTTCTCGAAGCCTTGGAGAACAATGTCAGGCCTCGAGTGTGCAACGGAGACTGCTGCCCGAAAATCGTAGTTCCAGAAAATCTGGCACTTCTCGTTTCGGACAAATGACTCTATATCCCCTGGAGCGTTCGGCAGGGCAGGGTCGCGACCAACACCGTAAGAGCGACAAAGGTGGTAATAAAGTACTCTTAGGGCCGCATTATGTCTATAGATATACGTTGTTCCTGCGTGGGTCGGTCACCCCGATAGTATATGTTCTAGGTACTCAGCGTGTGCATGACACGCTCTGCACCTATCACTGGGAACTTCTTGACATAAAATGCGGGCGCGGTATGCTAAGGTGGAAATTACACCGTCCTGGCATGCGAAAATAAAGCCCTCTGTACCTGAATTGAGCCCTGATGATTTGAGGAAAGCAAAAGTTTGCTCCTTCGACAAGGACTGTTTTTCTACATTTCTGTGAAAGTTTCCGTGCATTTGCTTGTCGAGTAGCTCTTGGTGAAATTTTCCAACCTCTGCTTTCTTTACTTCGGCTTTTAGACGTGAAGCATCTAGATGGAGTAATGCACTTTCCTCACTTCTGATGTTAAAATTCAGGCCAAGGGTCTCAGCAGCTTGCTCCGCGGCTTTGTAAAGGAACGCCCCTTCGCCAATCATCTCGTGGTTTCTGACCATCTTTAGGAGAGGATCTCTGCCATTCGCAACGATGTAAGCTGTACTCAAAACAATTCGGTTATGAAGACACTGGAGATTCAGAAGTCCGCGTCCGCCTTGCTGGCGTGAAATGTATAATCGCGGAACTGACGAATTGATATGCAAGCTTTTATGCATATGCATGATCTTACGCGTGGTGACATCAAGGGCCTTAAGCTCGTTCTTCGTCCATTGAACCACCCCAAACGAGTAGAGTAGAACCGGGACGGCAAGCATGTTAGTCGCAGATACCTTGTTCAACGCCGACAGATTGGAAGACCAAATCTGTCGAAGAAGATGCTTGTATCTGCTTCGGAGAGACTCCTTCACTGATGTTACGTCCTGAATGCGGCTTTGAGGCACGCCCAGGTATGTATAGGTCTCTCCAGTGTTAAGATGTCTAATAACACTTATATCCACAAGCTCAGGGTCCTTGGGAACGCCAGTAATCTTTCCTTTCTTCAAATGAATTTTGGCACACTTGTCCAAACCAGAGTCCATCCCAATCTCTCCTGTGTAGTTCTTGACGATATTTAAAGCAGTTTGAAGTTTGCTTTTACCAGCGGCATAGATCTTCAGGTCATCCATATAGAATACATGAGTGACCTTATGCTCGCGCTGATTAGTGTCGCCACAGAGGTATCCAGGAGAATTTCGTAGTGCAAGAGATACAGGCAAAAGTGTGATGCAAAAAAGCAAAGGGCTCATACTATCCCCTTGAAAGACGCCCCTCTGGAAGGTGACGTTGTTCGTCGTCAGACGATAATTCCTAGATGAGATGGTAAATCTAGTTTTCCAAAGAGGCATCAATCTCTCTATGCATCTCACTATGTGTGGATGTACCTTCAAGCTTTCCAACAGACAGATGATAAGTCTATGAGAGGTTGAATCAAAAGCTTTCCGGTAGTCAATCCAGGCCATCGACAGGACGCGCTGATGGACTGTAACGTCTTTACAGACACACCTGTCAATCAGCAGGTTCTCTCGACAGCCTGCTACACCTTTTTTCGAGCCACGTTGTTCGTACATCTCTCGCCATACAGGCTCAATTTGTCGAACAATCCTGTTGTTTAGGACAGCTGTAAAAATCTTATACAGTGTGTTCAAACAAGTTATTGGCCTGT
>CAKNXH010059073.1:0-18058 GCA_932178445.1 Andricus quercusramuli
AACTTATTTAACTTTTTATTTAAATTTTAATTAATTCAACTTTAGAGGATTGGTAGACATTGCGGAGATGCTCATTTAATATTGCAACCTTTTCAAACAAAATTCAGAGACATAGCAATATGGAACGGATGCACGTGCATCAAGGGTTGCTTAGTCTGCATTCACAAAAGTCAGCATTTTGGGCTCATGGACTCCGACCTGTCCTACCCAAGAGTCAGCAAAAACACCCTTCCATCCTATCCCCATGCGAGGGTACAACGATGATTCGGGCCCTGTTTCGAGAGCACTTATCGTTAGCTTCTAGCCCGTGCTAGAAGTACGGTAGGTTTGGGGACCTAGTGCCCACGCTCCGTCGATATTTTTACTCGCGCTTCCCAGAGTCGCGGTTGTCATCCGAATAACGCCAAGTTGCTAAAAGGGTGTACAATGCCCGGGTGTTGTGGCCGACGTTAAACTATAACAATCAACAGTAGTGTAGTACTTTGTGCGTACGGCCCAGAGGGGTACTTAAAAAAGTATCCAGGACTAAAAACAACGGAAATAAAATAACAGTGCATGTGAATTCGGGTGACAACTCGCGGGTAGGAGAAGTGCGTGGGATAATCGGTGGATCGTGGAAACAAGTGCCCGGACCAGCGAACACGATTATCGAGCAAGGTCAGACTTATAGTCTCTCTCTCTCTCTCCCGCTCGTAGAAGCCAAGGGGTCATAACTGACTTTTAACATGCAATTGTTTAAATTGTAAAACATGTGGTCTTCATTCATGCCCGGCATTCCTTTTAAAAGGTGCGCGGTAGAAAATAAGGTTTTTGTAGGCTTTAAATAAATGTCCTTTCTTTGAAATTACTCGTTTTTGGTTAAGACATTGCATCGTCGTTAAATACTTTCTTCACCTATTCCCATCTACAGATAATATTAGGAAGCTCGGAACTCTGAGGAGATAGTTCGCTTACCCCCAAAAATAAAAATAATAAACAAATTAAATATACTTTTAGTTTGGTCTATTGTTCCGCCAGCATACCAGCACCGTAGGGTGCCATGTTACCTAAAAATTAAAACCAACGCTGGTACGTAAGAAACGCTCTCTGCATTTTACAGGGTTGAGACTGCCATTATTTAATGCCTGCATTACGTTCACTGACGAATTTTGAAAAAATTTTGAATTTTGGAAAATCAAGTTATTGAATAAGAGATGGTCGAAAAAGATGTTTAATGGATTAAGTAAAATTAAAACTCTGAAATTTTGTTCTGCCGATGTCTGGTCCTCTATCTGCCTTTTTTTTCCGCCTTTTGTTTTTTAGTGACAGCTGCTGTCACTTTTTTTTCTAATTTTCGTTTCTTCTCTTTTGGGAAGTAGTCGCATTCCGTGGCTGAGGAAAGTTTCATCATTTCAAGTCTCCCATCTTCAGTAGGTATAAATGCATGGTATTGCAAAGTCCTTTTGAATGTGACTGCAGTATCGAATCTGCTTTTCAGATTTTTAGCAGTGGCTTCGTGATCTTCCTTGCTACTAAAAATGATTTCAGTTTTCTTGCAGTACTTCTTCGCCCACTGAAATAGAGATGATACATCTAGAATGCGATCATGTTAAGAGAGCATGTGATGGCATAGGGGTGAATGTTAAACAAAATGTAGCAAGGTTTATCCTACAATGTACCCCTGAAGATCGCATTCTAAATGCTTCTTGTCTATTTCAGTAGGCAAAGAAGTACTGCAAGGAAACTGAAATCATATTTAGTAGCGAGGAAGATCACGAAGCTATTGCTAAAAATCTGAAAAGCAGATTCGATGCTGCAGTCACAATCAAAAGGACTTTGCAATACCATGCATTTATACCTACTGAAGAGGGGAGACTTCAATTGAAGAAACTTTCCTCAGCCACGGAATGCGACTACTTCCCAAAAGAGAAGAAACGAAAATTAGAAAAAAAAGTGAAAGCAGCTGGCACTAAAAAAACGAAAGGTGGAAAGAAAGGCAGATAGAAGACCAGACATCGGCATGAAAAAATTTCCGAGGTTCAATTTTACTTAATCCATGAAAACAACTTTTTCGACCACCTCTTATTCAATAACTTGATTTTCCAAAATGCAAAATTAAATAATGGCAGTCTCAACCCTGTAAAATGCAGAGAGCGTTCAAATATACTAGCATATGTATATTATTACTTTTCGTAAGAACAATACCATGAAGGCACCACGTTGCGCCGCGGGGCTCTAGCGCCAGCGTCATGCGCGTACCAGCGTACTCAACGCTTATTTTCATAAATTAAAAATTTGAATCCCATTTTCTAATCTACATAGTCTTATAGGAAAAAACCTAAGCTTTCTTTTAAGACCAAAAAAAGCAAAAAACCCTGTCTTATTTCCAAAAGAATTGGAATTAAATTTTGAACTCCATTCAAAATATTTCAAGGGATTTTTAAATTTATTCAATAATTTAACAAATTTTCAAAGAATTCGAAATATTTTACGGTATTTCAAAAGATTCCAAGGAATTTCTAATTTATTACAATAATTTGCTCGGAATTGGAAGGATTTTAAAGATTTGAAGTTATTCAAAAAAATTCCAAGGAATTTTCAAGAGCACTACAAAATTTCAAGAGATTTTAAAAAATTTCAAAACGACTTGAAATATTTTTGGGGTGGAAGACTTCATTGTATTTGAAACATTTTAGGGTATTTGAAAAGATTTTGAAGCGTTTGAAATATTTTAGGGTATTTCAAACGATTTTAAAGTAATAAAAAAATATCCTGAGGAATTTATAAGAGCTTAAAAATTAAAAGGGATTTCAAAAGATTTTAATTTTTTTTGGAATATTTTAGCGTATTTTGAAAGATTCGAAGGAATTTTCAAGTGATTTCGGTAATTTAATGAGATTTCAAAGAATTAAAAATATTTTAGTCTATTTTAAAACATTCCAAGGGATTTCATATGAATTCCGCAGATTTAAATAATTTCAAGAGATCTCTAAGAATTACAAATATTTCAAGGTATTAAAAAAAATGTAAGATTTTAAGATATTTTAAAACATTCCAAGGAATTTTAAATTAATTTCAATAGTCCAAAGGGATTTTTAAGAATTTAAAAGATTTTGAGGTATTTTTCAAAATTGAAAGGTATTTTCAAGAGCTTCAAAATCTGTATAAGCAGTAAAAAAATTTTATGAAAATTTTGATTGATTTTATTAAATATGTACAAGTTATGAACAAATTTCTAAAATAATAAAAATTTATAAATATTTAAAAAAGTCTAAAACATAGTGTAGATTTTTGAATATTCTGACATTTAATTTAAAAGATTTTTATGAATTTGAAATGGTATTAAAATAATTACAAAATCAAAATATCTACAATTTGAACGTTACATTTTTAATTCTTTTATTTAAAAACAATTTCGTTTGTAAATAACTTTAAAATGTATTGAGAAGTTTTAACAAAATTACCTTTTTAAGAAGTACGAAATATTTCATAATACTGAAAAGTGTTTATTATGATTCCTAAGAAAATTGATAGTTAACACAATTATCTAAACATACTTTCGAAGATTTTATAATCCTTTTTTTCTATTTCAAAATAATGTAAAAAAATTTTATGAAAAATTTCATTGATTTTATTAAATATATACAAGTTATGAAAAAGTTTCTAAAATAATAAAAAATTTATATATATTTCAAGAAATCTAAAACATAGTGTAGATTTTTGAATATTCTGAAATTTAATTTAAAAGATTTTTATGAATTTTAAATGGTATTAAAATAATTACAAAATCAAAATATCTACAATTTGAACGTTACATTTTCAATTCTTTTATTTAAAAACAATTTCATTTGTAAATAACTTTAAGATATATTGAGAAGTTTTAACAAAAGTACGAAATATTTCATAATATTGAAAAGTGTTTAATGTGATTCCTAAGAAAATTGATAATTAAAACAATTGAAGGGACGAATCGAAGAATGGGACGTGCGCTCGGATCGCCCTGAACTTTGTGCAATCTCCCGAAAATCCCGCTTGTCCTGTTCGCCCGTGTTTACATTAAAAAAAAGGTACAAATCGTTGATTCTCAGAGAACTTCCAGTGAGAAAGTTGTTCCGTAGGGATTAACGAATAAATCTGCGCAAGCAGCATGTTATTTCGTTTTGTATATCACAAGATATCACGAGCTTAGTAAAACGAAATGATGCGCGCTGAGGAAACAATTGCCGTTACTGCATGTAGGTTGTGTATGAGAAATGTTGAAAATTTTACACACTTACCTCAAAGATATCTTGTGATATACAAAACGAAATAATATGCTGCTAACGCAGGTTTATTCGTTAATCCCTACGGAACAACTTTCTTACTGGAAGTTCTCTGAGAATCAACGATTTGTACCTTTTTTTTAATGTAAACACGGGCGAACGGGACAAGCGCGAATTGTCGGGAAATTGCATAACGTTCAGGGGCGCTCAAGCGCGCATCCCGTTCTTCGATTCGTCCCTTCAATTATCAAAACATACTCTCGAAGATTTTATAAGCAATTTTTTTCGATTTCAAAATATTTAAAAAAATTGTATGAAAAATTTGATTGATTTTATTGAATATATACAAGTTATGAAAAAGTTTATAGAATAATAAAAAATTTATAAATATTTCAAGAAGTCAAAACAGAATGTGGATTTTTGAATATTCTGAAATTTAATTTAAAAGATTTTTATGAATTTCAAATGTTATTAAAATAATTACAAAATCAAAATATCTACAATTTGAACGTTCCAATTTTAATTCTTTGATTTGAAAACAATTTCATTTGTAATAGATTTAATTAATCTGTAAATAACTTTAAGATACATTGAGAAGTATAAAAAAAAGTACGAAATATTTCATAATACTGAAAAGTGTTTAATGTGATTCCTAAGAAAATTGATAATTAACACAATTATCAAAACATACTCTTGAATATTTTATAACCAATTTTTTTCTATTTCAAAATAATGTAAAAAAATTTTATGAAAAATTTCATTGATTTTATTAAATATATACAAGTTATGAAAAAGTGTCTAAAATAATAAACAATGTATAAATATTTCAAATAGTCTAAAACGTTTTGGATGAAAATTCAAAAAGTTAGAGCCTTTTCAAAAATTTTGAGACCAACGCACGTTATGAGAAAAAAGTCAGGAGGAGAAAAACATTGCTTTTTGAACACCCTACAAGATTGTTATAACAACTTTTTTAATTTTCGTGAAAAATGGAAAATTCAAACTTTGATCGCCTAACAAAAATAATGAAAAATAAAAAATTACATTTTCCGGTCAAACTATATAAGATACGAAAAATATGAGAAAACGAAAATTGTGCTTTTAAAAAAAGATCTACACATTTTTTGATAATCACTTTTTAATCGGAGGCGTCCATTTTGTTTAACTTCGTAAAAAGCAGCATTGAAAAAAAATTAAATTTTTGGACAAACGACACAAGCTACGAAAAAAATAATCAGACAAAAGTTATTCACCCAAAAAAGAGCTACAAGCTTGTTATCAATTATTTTTTAAAGGATGCGTTCTAAGGAAAATAATGTATTTTGTAATGACATTCCCCTTTAGAAGATTCTTCGTTATTAACTTTCAACATTCATACAAGAAAAATTCACATAGGCGCGCGCTTCGAGCGCGCGCATGACGATCTAGTATATAAAAAATGAAGAAAATGAAAAGTGTTTTTTTCTTCAGAAATTCTGAGCAAATGGACAATACCTGAAATTCTTAAAATGGTTTGACATGGAATTGCTCAGTTTCAAAAAGGTAACGATGAATTGTGACATAGATATTTCGTTTCTTAAATTTTATATCAGCAAATGTATGTCATATTTTATTACAACTGAAATGTTTGTTAATTTTTATGCAGTTTTTAACATTCATATTTAATTACCGATCTAGAAATTCTTTCGACCTATTTCTAAACGACTTATTTTCATTTAAAACAAAATTTAATTTTCATTGCAAAGAACGTGCATATATACTTCAATTCTATTTACAAATAAGGATGAGACAATTCGTAAGACAGGAAATGGCTGAAATTTAAAAAATTAGCGTCTTGAAGAAAAAAGCAGCCAAGCTTTACGACAGTTAACTAGACTTGAAATTAATACATGGAACTGAAATTCAAATTAATACATGTTAAAAATATATACTATTGAATTTAATAATCGGCGTTATTTCTCAAGTGTACCCACTCAAAAAGTCAAAGTTGTCCGATCTATGTTAAACTTAGGCAAAGTATTGTGCTATTGGATAATAAATATTGGATAATAATATTGGATACTAATGGGCTCAAGTGGGGGACCATGCAGAACAACCTTGTGAGGCTCCTCACTTGGGGTGATCGCTAGAGAGATTGATCAGCAACCTGGGTCGGAGCAGTGTTGCGGAATGAATGTATCATTTAAATAAATAACACGAGAATTCCAGATCAATCTAAAACATATATACCTCACACCTATATACCCATATACCTTATACCCATATACCTTATACCCATATACCGACCTACTTTATACCTATATACCTATTGACTATTTTCCAACCGAGCAAGTCACGCCTACCCCGAAAGGGAAATGGTTTAATGGTATAATAATAATAATAATAAAAATGTTTTGAATTAAATTCCGAAATGTTTAAAAATCTACATTTTGTTTCAGACTTTTTAAAATATTTATACATTTTTTATTATTTTATAAATGTTTTCATAACTTGTACATATTTAATGAAATCAATCAAATGTTTCACAAATTTTTTCTACTATGGTTTGAAATGTTTTGACAATTGAGTTCATTATCATTTTCCTTAGGAATCATAATAAACACTTTTCAGTATTATGAAATATTTCGTACTTCTTAAAAACGTAATTTTTTAAAAACTTCTCAATATATCTTAAAGTTATTTACAAATTAAATTGTTTTTAAATAAAAGAATTGAAATTGTAACGTTCAAATTGTAGCTATTTTGATTTTGTATATGATTTCAGAGAAGTGCAATGCTTTAAATTGATGAATGAATCATTGAATTTTTCAAAATTTAATTTCATATAATTTTAAAATCATTTTCAAGCTATGAACATTAAAAGGTTGACAATTGAAATTTTTCTCTTCAGAGTGAATGATTTCCAATTGAGAAGTTATATTATTTTAAGTATAAATAATTCTAAATCAATAATTGTTCAATTATTATTTATGTATGCAAATTTTGTTTTTCAATATATTTTTAAGAATTATTTAAAAAAATTTTTAGATTGGAAAATGATGAAAATTTGTTTTGGAGGAACATGAAAATACCGTATTATTTTAAGATCATTAAAAATTCATAAGAATGTTGTTAACTGAATTTCAAAATGTTCAAAAGTCTACATTTTGTTTTAGACTTTTTGAAATATTTATAAATTTTTTATTATTTTAGAAATTTTTTCATAATTTGTACATATTTAATAAAATAAATCAAAATTTTCATGCAATTTTTTTAATGCTTATAGAATCTTCGAGAGAATGTTTTGATAATTGAGTTAATTATGAATTTTCTTATGAATCATAATAAACACTTTTCAGTATTATGGAATATTTCGTACTTCTCAAAAGGGTAATTTTTTTAGACTTTTTAATATATCTTAAAGTTATTTACAAATGAAATTGTTTTTAAATAAAATAATTGAAATTGTAATGTTCAAATGGTACATATTTTGATTTTGTAATTGTTCATTTTATATGAAGATACTATGATTACTACCAATTAAATAATAATTGTTTTTAAGTTTGACACGTAATGGATAAAAATTGAAACATTGTAGACTGAAACAATATCTTACAAAAACTTGAAATTTAATTAAATTGAACGTTCTCATTTCTTTAATTACTGACGACTCAAATTTTTGAAAACTTCGATATTTGATTTTAAAATATGTGAATTGTTTAATTTTAAATGGATTAAGAGTTAGTCAAAATTGTACAATTCAAACTTCGGACTCGACTTGTATCCCTGGCATTCATCACCACCAAACGAATGACTCGGGAATCAACCATAAGACGTAAGGACGTAAGAACTCATAGACTCAGCTTGAGTGGCTCCGCGGTGTCACCCTCAATCGGTAAGGGGGGAAGGTACATAGCCGGCACAACGCAGCAAATTCTTAGCCAGCATCATCCAGCTGGTTTTCCCCTTTTAAACTGGAGCCACCTCCCCCTATGCGATGAGTTCTTACGACCATATCGTCAGCTATAATCAATCATCAATGTACACATGAATAACTGCTCATGCCTCGGCTCATAATAAGCAGCTCTGTTCTTAACCTGAAAATGATTCTAGACCGCACTTCTCGATTCTAATATCGATTCTAAAGCATAGGCGGCGAATTTAAATCCAACCAATGGGTGAAGAGAGAATCGGCTTCAGTTTTCGAGATATAATCGCAACCTCTCTTTTATGATAGGATAGATTACTTACAATGTCCTTTTGGCCCTGAAGGAATAGCCTATCTACTATTCCTTCGTGGTTTTGGCGTACGTTTTTTATTATTTCTCGAAAACTAAGGGAGATCCCATTTTTATATTTACAGGACTTATAGAGGACATTGAAAGCCATCTACATAACAAAATAAAGAAAATTAATAGTTTTTTTTTTCAGATTAAAAATTAGTTTTTGAAAAGTCCAAGAAGTTTCTGCAATTTTTCTTCCAAAAATATATTTTCAAAACTGCGTCCTATTAGAATAATTTACAAAAAAAAGACCTTAATATCGCTCAAATCACCAATGATATGAAAGTTTAAGAAAAAAAGCACCAACATTTTCAATTTTGTATATCTTCTAAGTTTTTTGATTTTTTCGAAAATTATTTTGGAATTTTTTCTTTCAACATCTAAGAGAAGAAATGCTAAAATCTTCATCAAAATTACTAATGATAGCTGAAATTGAATTGAAACGTATCAACCTGTCTTCAAACAGTAAAAATGAAGCTCTCAAATTGAACAAGGCTTTGTACGACAACATCCTACAGTGCAAAAGATGAAATATACTTCAAAATAGACAGAATTTTAGGAATTGAGCTTTAACTGTAAATGAAATTGCAATTTATTAATTATGTTTAATAATGCTTCAATAATGCTTAATATTAAATAAATTTGAGTTGTTATTTCTATGTATACACACCGGTGCCATAACATTCCCATCATATCCTGAAGAAGAAAATGTTTCTGGCATACCACTTCTCACAATAAAATCTTTTCTTAATATCGCTTTTTGCCATTTTTCGACGTTTTCTTTTCCCGGAGGGACCGAAAAAAGTGAATATTTTCATTATCATCTACAGGTTGTGAACTATAACCTGACTTACAGTTCGGCACAACACACGACTGTCCATTGAATTTGCACATTGACACTGACATTATGGTCAATATTAAGTATAGGAATCTCACCAAATCACTTTTTTTTTATTTACAAATAACTTATTCATTACATATTTTTGAAAATCACCGTTCAGCATAATGGGCACAATGCTTTTGTAGAGCGTGTTGGGAAGAAGGTACTGTAGCAGGTTGAGGTAAGCGCTGTGGTGACAATAGCTACGCAGTACGCAAGTTACGGGTTGATGGATTCAGACGAGGAAGTGTTCTGCACGCCGAAAAGTGAGATAAAAAGACGCGGTCAGTATCGGAAAACGGTAGAAAAGGGGGAGATTGAGGGCGGATAGTTTTGGCTCAATCGAACCGTTTATAAATAGGAAGAGGGATAGGGCAGAAGGAGGAAGTAGCGAAGACAAGGTAGAAATAGGATCCACCCTGAAAACCCCGAAAATGATTAGAACACCACCGGAAAAAGATCAAAATAGAGCGATGGTGAAAGACAAGGGAAAAGAAGAAGACAAAGTTGAACATAGAGGGCCGGTAGAACTTGAAAAGTTAAAGTTAGAAGAATTGCGTCAAATGATGATAGAAGTAATACAGATGAACCAAAAACGGCAGGAAGAAAGAGGAGAGGAAATAAAGCAAGAAATTAGGAAAGAAATGGCCGAACTTAGAAAAGAGATGCGACAATGGGAAGAAGTTAGGGAAAATTTAGAAAAAAGAATGCAGATTTTAGAACAAAGATTCGAAAAACAGGATGAGCATAATAAAGAGGTAGCACAATTAGAAGGTAGGATAGTGAAAATCGAAAAATCAAACCGGGAGTTTGGTGTAGGGGAGAGTGGGAATAATGAGAGGGAAAGTATAAGGGAAATAGAAAGAAGATTAGAAAGGAAAGAAAGAGAAGAGAAAAAAAGAAACATAGTGATAAAGGGTCTAAGATTAGAAGGGAAGCAATTGAAAGAAGGAGTGTAAAATGTTCTAAAAAGGATAGATGCTAAAGTAGAGCTAGAGGAAATGCGAAGTGTAGGAAAGGAAACGCGAAGAGGAGAAAAAATGGTATTAGTGAAGCTAAAGAAATGGGAATATGAAAGGGAAGTGATGACAAAGAAGAGGTTGTTATATGGAAGCTCGAAGAGAATAGAGGATGATTTGACGTGGGCAGAAAGGAATATGCAGTATAACTTAAGGCAAATAGCGCAAGAGGAAAGAAGTAAGAGAAAAAGAACATGGGTTAAGTATGGCAGAATACAGCTAGAAGGTGTATCGTGGAAGTGGGACGAGGATAGGGAAGAGATAGTAAAAAATAAGGTGTCGGGAAACTAGGAGAGAAAGGAACGGGAGGTAAAGAAATAAGAATTTGTAAGAAACAAGAAGAGACGAGATACGAAAGTAAGGAAGATTGGAGGATATGCTACTGGAATATAGCAGGCTTGGAAAGAAATCTGGAATCAGGCTGGAAAGAAATATTAAATCGTAGAGAATACATATATAAGAACAACATAACCTGAAACTTCAGTTTCAGGTCAGCCCTGAAGAAGTGAACTGCAATGTTCACGAAACGTCGGCAACATTCATAGTTTCGCACACGATTGAAACCCGAAAAATCTTTAAATTTTAAATTCTAAATTTTAAATTTAAATTTATTATAAAGGATAGGGAGTTTATGAAAAATGTGACACAATGGGATGTAGTGCTAATGATGGAGACGTGGCTAGATGAAAAGGGATGGGAAAGAGTGAGGGGAAGATTACCAAGAGGTTACAAATGGCAGGTTCAAAATGCAAAGAGGTAGAATAAAAAGGGCACAGCAATGGAAGGAATGGTGATGGGAGTAAGGAACGAATACACAGCAGAGAATGATAAAAAAGAGTTGAAAGAACATAAAGAAGGATTAATAGTAGAAGAGATAAATATGGGAGGAGAGAGTTGGAAGATAGTGGGGGTTTATGTGAAGGGTAATATGGAGGAGAAATCAGAGGAGATGAAAGAACTGATGGAAGAAAAGAAGCAAGAGAGTAGGCTAATAATAGGAAGTGATTTTAATGCGAGAACAGGAGATAGAGGAGGGAGGGAATGGGACGGAGAGCGAGGAAGAAAATCCAAAGACAATATACTGAATGGGGAGGGAAAGAAGTTGTTGAAGAGCCTAGGGGAGATGTGATGGTTTATTCTAAACGGAAGTATAGAGGGGGATGATGAAGGGGAATATACACGTTCAGGAGGAAAGAGGGGAACGTTAACTGATTATGTGGTAGTGGACGACGAAGTAAGGGGAAGGTAAAGAAACAAGAGGTGGGGAACTATATAGATTCGGATCGCTTTCCCATAATAGTCAGGATAGAGGGAAAAACGAGTAATAAAAAAAAGGCAAAAAAGGAAGCACAAGTAAAAAGAGCAGGAAGAGGGGATTGGTCAATGGAAGGTAAAGAACAGTTTAAAGGAAAAGTCAGGAATATCAAAATGGGGGAAGGAAATGTAAATGAGGAAATGGAAATAATGGTAGGAGAAATAAAAGGAGCATTAGAGTGCACAAGCAAAAAAAAAGTTAGTGAAGGAGGGGATAGAAGTGGATGGGATGAGGATTGTAAACAGAAGAAGAAGGAAGGGAGAAGGGTATTAAGAAAATGGAGAAAAGGGACAAGTAGTGGAGAAGAATATAGGAGAAAAAAGGAGTATACTGAGTTGTGTGACGAAAAGAAAGAGGAGAAAAATAAAATGTTTGAAGAAGAAGCGGAGAAGGCTAGGACGGAAGAAGAGGTTTGGAAAGTGGTAAATAAAGAGAGAAGAAGAAGGAAAAGAGTAAACCAGGATATTGACATGATAGAATGGAAAAAATATTTTATGGAATTACTGGAGGGTCAGAGAAGAAAGTTAGGAAAGGAGGAAGAGATGGTAGGGAAACAGATGAGGAGGAGGACATTACAAGAGAGGGAATAGTCAAGGTATTAGGGATGATGAAAGATAGAAGGGCACCTGGTATAGATGAGATTCCAAATGAAGTATGGAAATATGGGGGAACAGAATTAAAGGAATGGGCATGGATAATGTGCAATAGAGTATGGAGAGGAGAGGGGTGGCCAGAGTTATGGAAAGAAGGAGTAGTGATACCAATAGTGAAGAAAGGCACAGGAAAGGAGGTTAATGATTATAGAGGAGTGACACTAATGCCAACACTGTATAAAGTATATGTGACTGTTTCATCGGAGAGATTAAAAAAAGAAGTCGTGGAGAAAAAGATAGAGCCACCAAATCAGACAGGGTTTAGAAAAGGGACGGGGGTAATGGACAATATATATGTTCTGAACTACTTAGTAAATAAGAGGATTAAAAGGGAGAAAGGGGTAATGATAGCAGTGTTCGTCGACTTGAAGGCGGCGTTTGACTCATTAGACCCAGTCGAGATAGAAAAAGTTGTGGTGAAAAAGGGGATAAGAGAGGGATTAATACAGAGAGTATCGGAAATTTCTAGAGAGAGAAAAAGCAAGGTAAAGGTAGGAGAGCAAGTGGAAGATAGTTTCTGGTTGGTGAGAGGGGTAAGGCAACGAAAAGATATATACACTGGCATACGCAGAAGATATAGTGTTGATGGCAGAGGATGAAGATGGGATGGCGGGCTTTATTACCGGATTAGAGAAATACTTGGATGGAAAAAAGTTGGACTTAAGTGTAGACAAGACAAAGATAATGAGGTTTAGAAAAGGAGGGGAAGAAAGGAAGAATGGATGGGGAGATGGAAAGGAAAAAAATTAGATGAAGTTAAAGAGTTTAAGTGTTTGGGATATACCTTGCAAGCAAATGGAGATCATGGAGCTCATATAAGAGAAAGGATGAAAAAAGCAGCAGGGGTAATGAAACAGATATGGGGAATAGGAAAAAGAAGATTTTTAAAAAATTGGAGAAGGAGAATGTGGTTATTTGATACGCTGGTATGGCCGGTATTAGGTTATGGAGCAGAGATTTGGGGATGGAAAGAAATGAAAGAGTTTGAAAGTTTACAAGAAAGGTATATAAGATGGACGTTAGGGGTAGACTGGAGGACTCCGGGATATATGGTGAGGGAAGAGGCGCAAAGGGATAAATTAAGTACTAGAGCGGGAAAGAGGGCATGGAATTTTGAGACGAAGCCGAGGGAGGGAAAGGGAGGGGAGTTAGCGAGAAAGTGTTTGATGGACGTAGAAGAAAGGAGAGGGAGGGCGATTGAAGTAACGAGATGGGAGGAAGAAAGGAGGGAGTTCTTTAAGGCTAGAGATATAGAAGACGGGACTGGAGTCGACTATGAAGAAGTGGAAAAAAGGGAGAGAGAAAGACAATTAATAGAAAGACGGGGGATGATTGAGGAATCAAAATATAATATATGGTATCAGATGATAAAAAAGGAAGGAGTACCAAAGTATTTAGAGCATGTATGGGAAGGATGTAGGAGAGGAATGGAAGATAAAGGAAGCTGGCAAGAGAATGTGGTAAGGATTTTAGGGGAGGATGGTTTGGGGGAAGAGTGGATGAAGGAGTTAGAGGATGCTAGGGGAGCAATTGAAAAAAATGAAATAATGGATGCAAAAAATGGCAAAATGGAGGTCCAAGAGAAGTGAAAAAAAAAGGAAGCGGAAGTCGCCTAAATTCAATTAGAAGCGTAAAGATTTGTAAGTAATGATTATGTAATAGCATAAGTAAATTAAGATGCGTTTGCGTTACTGCTCTCTCTCTCTCTCTCTCTCGCTTGCACTCTCGCTTTCGATCACTCGTTCGCTAACACGTCCCAAATTGCGCTAACGTCGAAATTAGATTTGAGGTGTTAGATATAAGATTTCACGTAAATAGGTGTAAATAATTGTAAATAGTAAGGATAAGATTTTATAAAACATGTAGAAGGAAGTGTTGTAAGAAATGGAAGTCATGTAAACCCTTAGGGGACAAATTGTGAATAAAGAAGAACTGCGCATGCGGGAAAATTTTTTCACGCACAGTCTGCTCAAATAAGGTACTTTAGGCACCATCTACATGCATGCAAACGTCAACTTTTGAGGTGGGTGTTGCAAAAAGGAATTTTCTATTTATTTTTTTCATTTTTATACGGCTATATAAGTCCGGACACTTGAGTCTGGGACACCCTGTATAAGATGATTTCAACGATTCCAATGATTTCACCGATTACCGTGAAATTTCATGAAATGGGTCAGATTACAGGGTCGGTCGGCGTCAACTTTGGTCACTCCCCATTCCTAATCAAGAACTCCCGAAGGTGTACTTACACGATCTGTCTGCTGGTCGGCAGCCAGCCAACGCTTCGAAATATCCATTCACGCCTCCGGAAAATTCAGCGAAATATAGTAATATTTCAATTATCTTCTGAAACTCACTGGAAGATAACTAAAATATTACTATATTTCACTGAATTTTCCGGAGATGTGAATGAATATTTCGGTATGTTGGCTGGCTGCCGACCAGCAGACAGAGCGTGTAAATACACGTTGACTTCTCGATTATCGACAGTCACCTCTCTCTTTCTGACACATTTGATGGAAAGAGATAGTTGCAGTCAATCGTTTTCAAAACAATCGAACATCTCCGTCCAATTTCATGCGATAGAAAGAGAGATTCGATCACCTAGATTAGAGGGCATCGACGAGTGGATCATAGTAACCCGACACCTGGCTCCTATCTCCCCACCACTCAGCAGTTTTCCTTGGTCGTCACGGCTACTGCGAAGGCCGTGGTGTGGCGCAGCTGACGTCTGGCGGTTTATTCAAAGATACTACGTTTAAATATTATTGCGACAATAGTAAATCTGGAGTTGAAAAACTCTAAAGGATATTTTTATAAAGAAGAAAGAAATGTTTTCATAGATAATCAAAACAATATTAATCTATTTTGCACATAGTTTATATTTCAGTCTATCAAAATTGCACAATATTTTCATAATTTTCTACCAAAAAGATATATCTCCGACCAAACAGATTAATTTTCTATTAAAAAAGACGAATTCTCAACCAAATACGTACATTTTTGACCAAATAGTTGATTTTTCAAACTCAAAATATCAACTTTCACCCAAAAGTTAAACAGTTAAACTTTCGTTGAAAGAAATTAATTTCTAATATAAGAAAACGAATCATATACAAAGTAGTTGAATATTCTACCAAACTCTTAAATTTTAAAGGCGAAAAAGACAAATTTCCTATAGAAAACAGTTGACTTTTCAACCTAAAAATATGAAGTTTCAACAAACTACTGAAATTTTGATCCAAATCGTTGAATTTCTAAAAAAATCAATTTTCACTAAAAAATGAAATAGTTAAATTTACACTTTAAAAAATTAATTTTAAAATTTTAAAAATGAATTTTCTATGAAACAGTTAAATTTTCTACCCGATAGTTCATTTTTTAAAGAATTTTCAAGACAAGAAGATGAATTTTCATTAATACTTTTTTTCTGGTGCCGTAGAACAATAGACATGGTCGAAGTCCGTATGAAAATGTTCGCTAATATTTTCATCGCTCATTAAAACTTCTGCAACAGAAATCTTGTCCATGTGTGTTGGTTTTGATGGACTCAAAACAGAACGTATCGGTTCCCTTTTTGTCGAATAAAAACGCGGTTGTTGCTCGATGTTTTTAAGACTAGATATGGTTATACCGTGATTTACTGTCAGGAAACTTCTTATCACACCTGAAAGAAAATTAATGAGTACGCAATTCAATATAATTGGATATATAACGGGACGAATAAAAAATTCCGAAAAAAATATTCGAAATAGAAAATCCCTCAAACTTCGCTCGATTAACGAAGCAGCGTTTCAGTACTGAAATTCTTGATTTTTGCAATGTCCTAGTAAATGTCAATAACCGGCATTTGTTTATATAATTTGTAATAATTTGCAACACAAATTTTGATTACATTTACTATCAAGTTTCAATGTTTCAATGTGTAGTTTCAACTATCAATGTTTGTAGACAATTTGAAGAAAAAACGATATCACAAGCACACAAAAAAAAATGTTTGCGAAGCCGATAAAACGACCTACATATCATTGTAGTATTGCTCGAGCATAGTTAAAATCTGCATTGATTTGAATTTTCTGCTTACCGTTGTTTTTTATTCGAGTTTGAGTTTTTAGTTTAGGTCCAATTATCCCAAGTAGGCCACCATAGATCGAAAGTCGTTTTTTTCACTGTAATATACATTTTTTAATATCCCTTATAATCAAAAAGATTTCCCCAGGTTTTGGTAGCAAACAAAATTTTTTTTGCAAAAGTTATTAACAATGAAAATTTAATATTACATGATCAACTTCTTGATCTTGGCTTGTTTCTTTCCATAAAAACATTTTAAAATGTTTTCAATTCATCGCCGTTATTCCTCTATAATTATTCTTAGCTCAATACGCTTGCCTATAATTTGAAAAACATAAAATTTTCAATTAAAAAAAAAATCGAGTATTCAAATTACCGCCATTCAGAGATTTTTCCGCTGACGGAAAAATCTCTATTTTCACAACCCATGACTTGCGCAAGTCCGCAACTTGCGGATCTGCAATCGTGTGAAAGGGCCCTTATCAAGTCCCATTGTGGAGAAACCTAGACTGTGAAATTTTATTATTATTAATATTACCTTAATATTACCACTTGATATTCTTCCTTTCATGAGCGTTATTCTGTATAATCAAATCCATATTAGGTTAGGTTGCAAAGTAGCTCTAAGCTATGTACCTCGGCCCTTTAAGTGCCCCCTACAATAATATTTTCTGAATACTTTGTATATATGTTTTGTTTGCACCTTAATAAATATCTATTATTATTATTATTATTATTATTATATAAAAACTTTAGTATTTGAATTGCTACAATACTTAGTTGAACTAAAGTTGGTTACCAATCTGTTTCTTTCAATCGTCGCTTATAATTTCATCTTCGATTACTTCCTCGCTTGCTTCCTCTTGTTTGCAAAATTTCAATGTAAAAATGTTTTTTCTCCGATACAAAACTGAGCACTCTAATAAACATAAACCTACAAAAAATGTGTAACATATAACAAGGTGGAGATTTGACGTGGAAAATTAGAAAAGGACCTGTAATTTATTTAGAGAACCTTATTCATTTTTTCTAGTAATCACTTTTTGAAAGAAAATCATTCTGAATTTTGTAAACTTCGCAAAAATTTGGAAAGTAATTCAAAATATGAGAAGATTTCAAGAAATTTAAAAGAAAATGCAGATTTTTAAAGATTTTGAAATAAAATTGTTAAGCTTTTCCAGGATTTTGAAAGGTTTAAAGATAATTGAAAAATTTTCTTAAGATTCATGTGAAAATTTGGTCAATACTACTTTAAGAAGTGTTCGGTTTAGAACATTGAGAATTGAAAATGATAGCGTTGTTGTATATTTTTTTAAACCTTTAACTGTCAATTGTGACTTGATTTTCCTAACATCTTAAATATATGATTCATATTGTTCTATTACTATAACTAAAAATAATCAAGAAAGTACCAAAAGAGCAACCGCCTCTTTGTTTATTGCGTTAAGTTCTGTGCAATTAAGCAATTTCAGAATGAAGGATTGTAAAATAATAATAAGCGGAGAATGGCAGATTGGAAGACCAAATCTGTCGAAGAAGGTGCTTGTATCTGCTTCGGAGAGACTCCTTCACTGATGTTACGTCCTGAATGCGGCTTTGAGGCACGCCCAGGTATGT
>CAKNXH010059073.1:23058-60181 GCA_932178445.1 Andricus quercusramuli
GACCCTGAGCTTGTGGATATAAGTGTTATTAGACATCTTAACACTGGCCTCAAAGCCGCATTCAGGACGTAACATCAGTGAAGGAGTCTCTCCGAAGCAGATACAAGCATCTCCTTCGACAGATTTGATCTTCCAATCTGTCAGCATTGAACAAGGTATCTGCGACTAACATGCTTGCCGTCCCGATTCTACTCTACTCGTTTGGGGTGGTTCAATGGACGAAGAACGATCTTGAGGCCCTTGATGTCACCACGCGTAAGGTCATGCATATGCATAGAAGCTTGCATATCAATTCGTCAGTTCCGCGATTAGACATTTCACGCCGTCAAGGCGGACGCGGACTTCTGAATCTCCAATGCACGGAAACTTTCACAGAAATGTAGAAAAACAGTCCTTGTCAAAGGAGCAAACTTTTGCTTTCCTCAAATCATCAGGGCTCAATTCAGGTACAGAGGGCTTTATTTTCGCATGCCAGGATGGTGTAATCTCCACCTTAGCATACCGCGCCCGCATTTTATGTCAAGAAGTTCCCAGTGATAGGTTCAGAGCGTGTCATGCACACGCTGAGTACCTAGAACACATACTATCGGGGTGTCAGACCCACGCAGGAACAACGTATATCGATAGACATAATGCGGCCCTAAGAGTACTTTATTACCACCTTTATCGCTCTTACGGTGTTGGTCGCGACCCTGCCCTGCCGAACGCGCCAAGGGATATAGAGTCAATTGTCCGAAACGAGAAGTGCCAGATTTTCTGGAACTACGATTTTCTGGCAGCAGTCTCCGTTGCGCACTCGAGGCCTGACATTGTTCTCCAAGACGTCGAGAAACGAACGATAATCGTGATGGAATTCTCGGCTCCGTCCGAATACAACATCACTGCAAAGGAGAAAGAAAAAGGGGAGAGGTATCAAGACCTTAAAAGAGAGCTGCAACGACTGTACCCAAAATATTCGGTACAAGTAATTGTCCTTGTGATAGGTGCTCTCGGAGGTGCTAAATTATTACTGGTTCGTAACCTTAAAGCCATACCCGCGTGTCAAAAATGTGCCAAGGCACTTGCGACATGGATGCAGAAAGCTGTCATCCTTGGGTCGCTCAAGACACACTAGGGTTTCGCCGGCCTGTCGTTGTGATTTCGTCGCGCCCTGTAACCACCCATCTCACGGATGTGAGACGTGGCCATAGGTGTATTTTACCGCGGTTCTACGGGGGGCTATTGACATTTTCTTTTCAGATGGCAGTTGCTCTTAGTGGTACCCTGCGGTGGTTGTTTAATTTATATATATATATATATATTTCAAAGTTAGTTACAATTACAATTTTATTTATTTATATATTTTTTTATCTAAAAGACCACACTGCTCAGTTTCGTTAATGTTAATGTCAACGTTTAATTATATTGAATACGTCATTAAACATTTTTCACTTTACATTTCAATTTTTAAAAAGTGCAATTTTTAATGACGTGGCTACGTGTACAGAAATTTCGGTACGAATAGCTTGATTTTTTCTGTATGAATTGCAGGAAATCGAACCTGCGTTTGAAAGCGTTACATAAAAAAAATGTATTCTCTTCGTCAATGAGAAATTCATTAATATGTTCGGTTTGGCAATGCTGTTTATTCTTTAAATTTTCTTTCTGCATCGTTCAAAGGGTGTGCAACTTGAAGCCTTTAAGTCTTTCTTACAATTATATATTTATTAGATATATATTTGACCAATTATCAGCTTAATGTTTATTCAATTAAAGCGATCAGAGAACTAGTTCTAATTTTAGTAACAATTTCAATTCAAGTTAAGTTATAAATTTTAAACTACATAATATAACAGAGAATTTAATTCTTCATTTATGTTGATTTATTACACCGTACAATACTTTATTATACAATACAAAAATTTCCTTTTGAAATTATAAAAATTGAAAGAATCATAGGTAGATGTGACGGTTTAAAAAAACAGAAAATATTTAAGGAAAAATAACAGAATCAGTGGGATCTAACAGGAGTATCAGAAGTGCCCCGCCCTCTCTCCCGAAATATATACCTGCATTAAGTTCTAGGTTCTTTGTTATAATTTTACATTTCAGAATTTAGATCTTTCAGACTAGCCATATCTCTGATTTTTAAGATTTTCAAGAAAGGTACCAGAAATACTTTTCTGTGGCTTTATGGACTTACGTTTCGTGAAATTCTGCTTCAAATGGTATATACTTTGAAAAGACCATTTTTTGACACCTCATATGTAGGGGTCAATTAAAAACTCCTCAACGCTTTTTCCTGACAGTTTTGACCCCCCGCCCCTTCGCTTCTATTATATTCAGGTAGTGTAAGTTTAACGTTGGCGTAACGCTCGAGGTCCCCCCCCCCAAGCATTACGTATTTTTTGAACGGCCTCGAATGTAATATTTATTTTTCTCTAGAGCTTATTAAATAATCGAACGATTAAGAATGTGCATTGTCATAAAATAATTAAATGCTTAAGATTAACTATTTTTGGAAGTTCTTTAAGACGATATTGCGAAGAAATCAAAATATTTCGATGTATTCTTAAGATAGAAATATGTACATAATATATGTGACGTGCGCCGAAGAAAGGGGGCTTACTCTGGAAAGCGAGATTTTTCAGGACGAGCGGTCAAAGTCGACCCGATAGACGCGACTTTTAGGAGAGAGGGAAGGCCACGAAATCTTCCCTCTCCGCTTACCACTACATTCTCACGTATCTAGCGGCGCTGCTCACGGACGGGGTATAGATGAGACGCGGAGATGTAGTGGTGAGTGGTGGGAGGTGTTTCATGGGATCTCGAGCTCTTCAGCGAAAGCACGACTTCTCGGGTACCTATCAACTCAATTATTAGCAATAATAACGCTAGGAAATTTTTTTTTATGGTTTTATTAAAAAGAGCAACTCAAAAACTATCGAAAGGTGTAAAATCCTCGATTTCGATTTTTTCAGAGTAAGCCCCCTTTCTGCGGCGCACGTCACATATGTATCAAGAAATTGTATTGTATTTTTTTCTGAATAATGCCAGTTCCTCAACTTACAGGAAAATGTCGTAAAAATTAAAACTCGGAAATGATTTTTAAAAATTATGAAATTATGGCCAACGCCCATACCAGGCCAACGGCGATACCACGCTGAAAAAACCAGTTCTCGTTAGATCACTGAAGTTAAGCAGTGTTGGGCGCGGTTAGTACTTGGATGGGTGACCATTCAGGAATAGTACTACTGCGTGCTGTTGGCTAGTCGTGGGTGTGGTGAGCCCAGACTTGTAGTTATTTACTACAAGAAACTATCCACCTAGAAACACTACCCGAATCGGGTAGTGTCACGCCTACCCCGAAACGGAAATGGCTTAATGGTATACGTTCAAAATCAAAACATTTAAAATTGAACAATTTTCAATCTTAGTTATAGTGAAAAGTTACGAATGAAATATATTTCATTCGCATTATAATGCTACGTTGTTTTTATTTTAGGAATCAAGGACCATAAATAGCAATATTAGAATATCAAATGTTAATATCACGTCATCAGCGATCAACAAACAAATAAATATTAATAAAAATTTTAAATATTGCATTTAATGTTAACTGTAAATATTTATGAAAATAGCAGAAAAATGTTTGTCTATAATTGAAGAAAGCGTTTCTTCAACATAATTTCTTTATTCAATCAAATTATTTTACTTTTCAATCAATCTATTTTTCAGCCTGCTGGCCTTAAAAAATTGACTTGCTTACTCTTCCATTTTTACAAAATATTCTTAAAACTAACCTTTAAAAGCTCGCTTGCCAACCTCTGTTTTCGCTCTAATACCTACTACTTATCTACTATTTACAATATTCACATCTTACTTATATCTACTTTCTCTCCTCTTTACAATCATTCCGTCTCCATTCCTCTTCCTGCTTTCTTCTCTTCATCTCCATCTTACCGAACACTCCCTTCACCCATGCTACTGCCCCTTTTTCCCCCTTTTCATGCAACAATACCTCCATGTTCATCTCACTCCTTTCCACCTCCACGCACTCCTCCAACCAGTGCTTCACTCTTGCATCCCCCTTTCCACACAGTTCACACATCCTCTTCTCCCGAGAGAGCCAGAACCTATTGAAACCCTCCATGCACCCACACCTCATCCTTGCAATAAGCTCCTGACTTCCTTTCTCTCCTTTCTCACATAAATATTGCGCTCTTGCCCTTGGCATAATCCACACATACTTCCCGTTAAACCTTGACTCTCTTATTCTCTCTCCCACTTCTGTCTTCTCTCTCTCCATGCCGTTTTGCTTAACCAAGTCATAAACCTTCCTTCCTTCCTCGTTCATCCTTCTCACTTCATCCATCTGTAGTCCATTCATTCCAAAATACCTTTCCCTCTCAGCCTCCATCTTCCCACCCCTTCTCCTGTTCTCTTTCTTCCACCAACACTTCCTAACCAGCCTACTTCCCCCCTCTTCAAAAAATTTCTCCTCATATTTACACGCCCTGCTCCCTGCTAGAATCCCTACACTCGTTTTCCCCGTCTCCCTCCTGACAATATACTTAGGCGCGTTCCTTGCCAACCCCAGGATCCACTTTACATACCTCTCCTGCGTTCTATTTACCTCTTCACTTTCCTGTCACCCCCACAATTCTACTCCATACAATAGCACACTCATCACTAGCGAATCAAACAATTTCATTCTCCGTCCAAAATCATCTGCGAATAGCTTCTTTCCCAACCCCCACACCTGCCTCATCACCACATTTGCTCTCCTCACTCTCTCTTTTATGTGACCATCCACTTACAATTAGGCCTCTCTCTACTCCCCTATCCTCCATCGCCTCCCACAACCTTCCCCTATCCCCCGACGGAAACGCGCCTTTGAGATCCACAAAAAACGCGTACACTCTCGTCCCCTTCTTCGTTAATTCTCTATCCACCACGTGCTGCAGAACGTAGATATTGTCGATAGTACTCCTACCGGCCCTAAATCCCGCCTGCGTCTCCGGCAATATTCTTTTTCCCTCGACATCCTTCCGCTGTCTCTCTGCCACCACCATCGCGTATACTTTATACGCCGTATTCATTACCGTAATCCATCTATAGTTTTCCTGTCTATCTCTATCTACTTTCTTATACAGTGGCACTATTAACCCTTCTCTCCATCCTCCTCGGAATCCCTCGCCCTTCCATACTTTCTTCACTACTTCCTTCAGCCTCTCCCTAACCTCGTGTGTACTAAACATCCATGCTTAGTTCTTTACCCCATCCAGCCCTGCTAATTTTGACCTTTTTAACTTCCTTATCTGCTTCTCTATCTCCTCGTCATTCAACTCCTCCATCTCTGCCTCCCCCGTTCTTCTACTTCCCCCATCCGTCTTCCATGAATCTGAGCCCTGGAATGATTTTTAAAAAAATGACCTCCACTCCTCACTCCCTATCTTCTCGCTGACCCACACCCTACGCTTCCTAAACCTATTTATTATCTTCCAGACGCCCCCTCTGTCTTAACATTCGCTAACTTCTCTTCCAGATCTTTCTCCTTTTCCTGTTCTTTCTTCTTACACATCAATCTACACCCCTTCCTCATTTCTACGTACTCCTCGCTTCTCGCATTACTCTCTTTCCACTTGTTGTACTTCTTCTCCACCTTCCTTTTCATCTCTTTACATTCCCTAACCCTCCACAGCTTCAACGAGTAATCTTTGATACAAATGTGAGCTATAGTCATTAGATTAAAAAACATCGAAATATATCTATAACTAAGTATATATAATTACACAGCCACACAAAAAAATCTTTTTCCGGATCTGGCGGTCAGACCATGCTTACTATATGTTTTTGAGGTCGCTGCATCCGAATCCGAGGTCCGAAACCTCCCAGAACGTCAGCGTTCTGACATAACCTAAAAAAACAATTAAAAAATCTTTTTCCGGGTCTGGAGGTTGGACCATGTTTATTACATGTTTTTGGGGTCGCTGAATCTGCATCAGAGATCCAAAAAATCCCATTAAGTCAGGGTTTTAACATAACCTCAAAAAACCTCATAAAACTTTTTTTCCGAGCCCGGGGGTCAGAGCATGTTTACTATATGTTTTTGGGGTCGCTGAATTCGAATCTGTAGTGTCAAAAACTCCAGCACGTCAGGGACGCGAAAAAGAGACCATTTTTTCAGCGACCCCAAAAGCATATAATAAAAATGGTCTCCTTCGGACTCGAAAAAAAATGTATGAGGTTTTTTGAGGTTATCTCAAAACTCTGACGTGCTGGGGTTTTTTGGACCTCGGATTCTGATGCAGTGATCCTGAAAACATATAGCAAACATGGTCTGACCTCTCGGCCCGGAAAAAGATTTTTTATTAGGTTTTTTGAGGTTATCTCAGAACCCTGACGTGCTGGAGTTTTTCGGACCTCGGATTCAGATTCAGCGACCCCAAAAACATATAGTAAGCATGGTCTGACCGCCAGATCCGGAAAAAGATTTTTTTTGTGTGACTGTGTTATTTGCGAGTTTACAGGTGGGCTATAGTTATTGATTAAGATAAGGAGTGTCAAAATAGCTTACATATAAAAAATCTCTATTTTCCAAGATACGAAAGACCGATTTTATATATGAAATCGGGCAGTCTGGCTCGGGGGATGTTACGGAATTGTTTCAGGCTCAAGTCTATTGTTTCCCAAGGCAAAATATAAGACACTTATTGTTTGTTTTTCACACAAACAATTTTTTCCACCAAACTTAATTTTTTTTATTTGAAAAGTCTACAATTATAGTTTGGATTCAGAATTCATATCTTTCATTTGAAAATTGTATACTGTTCGTTGGAAAATTTTATACTTTTGATGAAAATTCGACTATCTCGTGAATAATTGACTATTTTGATAGAAAGCCATCTTTTTCAGTAAAAAAGTCGACTGGTTTGTTGAAAATTCGACTTTTTGAAGAGAGAATTTACACTTTTCGTTCAAAAATGTATCTGTTGGTAGAAAAGTCATCTCTCTTTTGCTTGAAAGCTCAAATTCTTTTTTTCGGTTTAAAAAAGTCGAATGTTTTCTTAAAACCCCTCACTTTGTAGCTAAAAAACTCATATTTTTTGTTGAAAATACAACATCATTTGACTCTGAATCTTAGGAATATGGTACCTGCATTAATGTTATCTAAAAGAATTTATTCCTTTTTTTACATTCTCATCATTTGACAACGAGAAAGTATTAGAATCGTCCGAAATTTCACACGTCATGTTTTGGCGATGGCGTCTGCCTGTATGTCTGTCTGACTATCTGCCGGTCTGTCTGCCGATCTGTATCCTTAAACACGATAACTTTCGAAAAAAAGAACGTATCAAATCGTGCTGTGGCACATTTTTGTTGGGTCCTAAAAGAAAGAGTAAATTCTTTAACCAGCATTCCTTGACCGACGGTTATGGTTTTATGAAAAAAATTAAAAATTAGATTTTTGATTCAAACAAAGCGAAATATGGGGGAAAGTTTTTGAAGGAATTTCAGCTTCTAAAAATGCCTACAAAATTCCTTTGAACCATTTTTCGACAGAACTCTTCGTTTTTAATTTGTTTATCGAAGTAGATATGCAAAAATTTAAGATTCCATTAGTACGCCAAAAGACGCGAAATGTGTGAAAAGTCCTAGATAAAGGGGAACATGTGTTTTATTCATCAAAAACACTAAGAACAAACCCCATTTTTTAGCATAACATCGCGAGATATGCAGCAAAAAAGAAAGTATTGATGCGAATTGAATTGAAAAGACTAAGACACCCTGCAAACACCGCTTTGCGACAATGACGCATTGGACCTATGTGTCAATACACGTAAATTCGTGCAGAAGGTCAGCGAATACACTTCAATGCGTCAACACGCAAACGCTTCAACATTGGTCAATGCGTCTAAATTTGTGAGCGTAAAATACACATTTCAATTCGCCCCAATGCGTCACGGCGAATTTCAGCAAGTGTTGATTTATACAATTTAACCTTCCGGCGGGCGCGTGGCCGCTCTGCGTGCGGCACAAACAGAATTGTTTGGATTTCGGTGGGAAGAAAAGGGGTAAATGCCTTGAGGGTCTGATGTAATCCTAGCTCGCACTATTTTCGATAGATTCGCATGCAGAGAACTCGCCAAAAAAATGTCTGTTGGTCGCATTCCGTCTGTCAAAGTCAGCAGTCGCGATCCGCCGCATGGAGTGAAGCGCGCACCTGGTCTCGCACCTACTTCCACCGCACGTAGTGAAGTGCGCGTTTACGTTAAATGTTGAGTGCATATTGCAGTTTCAATATTTCCAAATAAATTGCGATTTATCCAGAACGTTTTTCTTCGAAATAATCCATTCATAGATGAGCAAAACGCGCCTTTTGTCTGAATAAATCGATTTTTTGATCAGTCGCACGGAGTGCAGCGCGCGCCCGCTCGTGTAACTCCACAAGGCGCGCCCGCCGGAAGGTTAATCCGTAATAGGAAAACCAACGTGCGGGGCAAATATAATTTATTGTAAATGTTTAGTAAATTGTCTCGTGATTCAGTGGCGGGTTCTCTAGACTGATACACGAGGGATCGCTGTTTTATGTCCCGACGCATGTTTTTTTTATTATTTTTTTTCTGATTGACCTCGACCACGCATTCATATGAATACACACGCATTTAATTTGCGCTGTTTCAATTCATCTAAATGCGTCTTAGTGCGTTTGAACGAATCAGAATACGGGATTCACACGCATTATAAAAATGGTAATTCCCCCCAATCCGTACCAATTCTTTATTTTCTGCAGGGTAGGGAAGGTAGTCTGAAGAAAGGATATCTGCTTTTTATTGAAGGTGGCTCGGAAAATAAATATAGATTAAAAAATTTCTGTGAAGCAATTTAATCTTTAATTATACTCAATTACGTAGAAAATTCAGAGTATGCAGATGCCGAAAAAACTGCGATATATGAAAGAGATGTTTTTGCTAATGTTTCGTTTGAGCATTCCGAGTGCAAAGAATGAATATCCAAGCGCGAAGCGCGACGTAACTCAATTTCGAGCGCAAAGCGCGAGATCCAACATATGGGCGCCCTAGGCGCGCTCAAACTTAGGAGCGAAGCGTGAGAGTAGAATGTGCCGTAACGTTCATAAACGTTTAATTTTTTTGAAACTTTATGTAACAAAGCAATAAGTATAAAATAATAATTTTTATAAATGCAAAAAAGTTATTTGTGAAACATGTAATTTTTTACCCGGAATTTATTTTTCCCAAGATATTCGATATACTTAAATTTCCTTGCATTAATTTTTAAGACGAATGTCCTTACTGTTTTAGAAAGTGACAAAAATTAGCAGAAGTAAACATTATTTGAATAAAAAAGTGAAAAGACAAATATTTTCGCGGAGCCCAGATGCTTAGTTTTAATTATAATATATTTTATATAAATTTAAAAATTTTTTCTATTGAAATAATTTATTTCAGGCCACACGTATTTTACTTTAAAAATAAAAAACTTTTTCATAACGAAAACTGATGTTCCAACTTACAATTTTTCATGATGGAAATCTTCACAAACAACTGATTGAACATTTAAAAAAATGAAAACTTCCATGAAATATTTTCACGGCCATATCTCATATATCATAACAAGTTCGTACTAGATTCTGGAGTCGAATACGATCCTCCTTATATCCATCCTGTTAAGATTTGAATTTAAATACGATGCAATCTCTGTGTTAATTCTTTGGTTTGGTTTGTGTTACCTTGGTACCTAAGTTTTTGTATCTTTTGTGATTCTCTGGAATATAAATGTTCTAAACTGTTCTTACTTAATTATCGTGCACTTAGTATGTCATTGCGTACATTATTGTTTCTAAAAGGTTATGGGCTCAGACTGTGTCGCGAAATTATAAGTGGAAAGAACGAACTTTGATTTCAGTATCACGAACTCAGGTGGCTGTGGTGAATTTGTTGGTTAATGTCATTTTGAGAACGCGTGCTATAGTGTATCGCAACGATGAACGCAACCGGGGCAAAATTCGAAGTGCTCAGCAAAGACAATTACGATAACTCACGATACTCCATTGTTCTTGCAATGAATCCGTCCGAGATTAAGCAAATAAAGTCTTGTACGTCCGCGCGAGAAATTTGGTCTAGGTTGGAGGCCATATACCAGTCCAAGGGCCCAGCGCGGAAGGCCGCCCTGTTAAATCAGTTAATGTCTCTGAAAATGTTTGAAGGAGATGATGCACGAGAACATTGTCGAAGTTTCTTTGATACTGTGGACAAGTTGGCAGAGCTAGAAGTCGAAATTAATAATGATTTATTGACGGTCATGCTTTTGCGAAGTTTACCGGAAAGCTTTGAGAACTTTCGGTGTGCGATGTCATCTCGAGATGAATTACCGACTTTAGAAGTACTTCGAATGAAAATCGGAGAAGAATTCGACGCGCGTAAAGATACGAGTACCAGGATAGTACAAAACGCGATGGTCGCGAAAAAGTCGGGGTATAAAAATATGAAATATAGGCAAGATTGCTACGAGAATACGGAAAAGGACGATTTTAACATGAAGTGTTTTAAGTGTGGTACGATCGGACATCGGGCGAAAAACTGTGAAAAAATAGGAAGCCTAGAGAACAGGCTGGAAACAGTGCCGAAGATGTATGTTTGCTAGTAACGTCTGAAGTGTTATTAACAGAGGAATCTTTTAAAATCGGGCATAGTGAGGAGTGTGATACCTGGTGTGTCGACAGTGGATGCACATCTCACATGTGTAATGATATTGAATCCTTTACAAAAATTTGTGAAGATAGTGCATATGGAAAATTAAATCTGGCTAGCAATGCACGCACGGACATTTTCGGGAAGGGAACCGCGACAGCCTTAACGAAAATAAACGGTAATAAAAAAGTGATACAATTCAGTGACACTTTATACGTTCCGGACTTACGAACGAATCTCGCCTCGGTCGCAAAGATTACTAATAAGGGACATGATGTTATTTTCAGTAAAACCAAGGCCGAGATAGTTGATAATTGTGGAAAAGTGTTGCTTACTGCAAAGCGTGAAAAGGATCTATATTTTTTTAGTGGAGCAAGCGATGCAGAGTGTAAGCAGATTTTTCAGACGGATGTCAAAACTTGGACGCCAAAGAAAAATTCTCTGGAAGACTGGCATATCCGCATGGGACATTTGAATATTCAATCTCTTCGTGAAGCCATCAGGACTGAACGCATCAAGGGTGTCAACGTCAATGGATTTAATGAAGATTTTGAATGCGCTGTCTGCTTACAGGGAAAGATGTGCCGACCTCCATTTCCTTAAGTATCGCAAAGAGTGACGAGTGTTGGAGAAATAATCCATTCCGATGTTTGTGGACCGATGCGTGTGGCTTCTCTTGGAAAGAAAGTCTATTTCGTAATTTTCATCGACGATTCTTCTAGGTGGTGTGAGGTTAAATTCATAAGCCAAAAGAATCAAGTAATTGATGAATTTAAAAAGGTTAGAGCTTTCATAAGCACACATCGAAGACTAACAGCTCCTTATAATCCAGAACAAAATGGGGTTTCTGAACGGAAAAACAGAACATTGATGGACATGGCGAGGTGCCTTTTGATACAATCGGGATTGCCTGAAACGTTCTGGGCAGAAGCTGTTAATACGGCGAATTCCATCCGAAATAGATCACCGACAAGTAAACTCAATGGAAAGACGCCACACGAGTCTTGGTTTGGAGAACCACCGAACGTGGCCGATTTCAGACGTTTTGGAAATGAAGTTTTCGTCATGAATAGAGCACCAAGCAAGGGCAAGCTTGAGCCGTGATCAAAAAGAGGTATCTTCATGGGATATAGCTCAGACTCGAAGGCTTTTAGAGTTTGGTTACCAAACGAAAGGAAAGTCGTAATATCCAGGGACGTGAAATTCTTGGAGGAATCTCAGATTCGAACGACTAAGAGCTACGAGGATTTCGACCCTAATGAAGATCTTCTTAGAAGAATGACAAGTTCATTGGACAACGTCACCGAAATAGAGAACGAGGATCAATTTTTTGATATCGATTTCTGTGGTGATCGAAACTCAGATCATCAGTTTAATGATACCGTGCAGGAGATGTCTAATGATCGTGATGAAGAAATCGACAGCAATGATTTTCGTGCGTTTGCTCGAGATGATCAACTAGATTCTGACAATGAGGATTTTCATGGTTTTACACAGGATGATCAACTGGAAGCAGAAAGACTGGAAAACTTCTTCGAAATATCTTTCAACGCAACTGAAATTCCTCTCAACCGAGCACTGGCCAGTCAAGATTTCGACGAATGGATGGTGGCTATAGGTGACGAGGTAAAATCGATTCTAATTAAGGATACATGGAATATGATTGACAGACCTGAATCATCCAAAGTAATTGACAGTCGTTTTTTTTTAACAAATAAATATGGTTTGGATGGTGTTTTGGAAAGAAGAAAAGCTACAATCATAGCCAAAGGATACTCCCAGGAACATGGGAGAGTTTTCCATGAGACATATGCACCAGTTGCACGTTTGAGTTCCATACGAACTACAATAGCTTATGCTACTCAAAGACAGATGCATATTCAACAATATGATGTAGAAACGACGTATCTCAACGGGAACCTAGAAGAAACAGTATTTATGGAAGTTCCAAATGGATTGGAAAAAGTTCTGAAATACATCATCTGCAAGGGAGAAAGCCAGGATAGGTTGAGTAACAAGGCTAAAATCATGTTGAACGAGCTGGAACGTGGTGACAAGGTATGCCTGATGAAGAAAGCTCTGTATCGGCTAAAGCAAGCTGGACGCGCCTGGTACAGACGTCTGAACAGTGATTTACGATCCATTGGAGTGGAACGAACGAAATCGGATCCCTGTGGTTACCTAAATAACAAAAAGGGGAAGTTAATGAGTATTGTCATTTACGTTGACGATATCCTTGTGATGTGCGAAGATTGTGAAGAGATTACGAAATTTGTTTGCAAACTAAGAACATTTTTCGAGGTTAAAGATATCGGGAATCTTAAGCGATGTTTGGGGATGGACTTTACCAATAGTAACGAAGGAATTCAGGTAAACCAAAGGACTTATATTAAAGATGTGCTTCATCGATTTGGAATGCAGGACTGCAACCCTGTATCGACTCCTCTAGAAGTTGGAACAAAGCTAGTTAGAAGCAAATCTATTGAGTCTATTGTAAGAAAACTTGAAGAGTAGAAATAGTGGCTAGGTAGGATTGAGCAGAAAATAACGAAAATAAGAATTGCATATTATTACCAGTTATTATGAAACTTTAAAATATTGTTACGTCCTGAAGGGAACAAACTTACCTGTTAAAAATAATTAATTAGAAGATTTTGTCGTTTTTGAACGAAATCTAGGATTTCGAAACAGGGGTGAGAATAATTTCCGAAGGTTGAGATAACTACACAATGATCTACTAATTAATCAAAATACATTTTAGATATAATATTTGAGTTCATTAAATATAAGAAATTACAAAATTAAAGAGAGATAGCTGAATTTAATTGTTAAAGAAAAAAGAAAAGGATTTTGTTTTTCGAATTGATTTTAATTTCACTTCTTGTATTTTGCTTTCTTTTTAAATTTTAATTTGCACTGGTAACTCTCGGGCAGCGAAATTCCTCATCCAGATCTCCACCTTGGAATTGTAACGAGAGATTACACACGTGTGCGTTATCAACGCACACGTCAACCGTGCTCCCGTCACCGAGCCTAGCGATCCTCTATCCCCACCTCTAGCAAACTGACAGCTATCACGGAGACTAACCGTTTAAATGAGTGCACGACGTGAAGAAGACTCTCGCGCTCTCCCTATCAATAGGCGCACCTATGGTAGTGGGAGTACCGGCAAGAATCGCAAGGAATAGGAACATCTATACTTGGCATTCTTAAGTTAGTCTCGTGGACGAGAATTGCCAATCGACAGGAGCACTTGTGATTGGGAATTCTGAAAGCTGTAGAAATATCAATCGTGGTTGCCATTTCGCGCATTACCGACGTTACCGACATTACCGACCTTAAAAATGCGTGTATGATTTCTGTAACGAACAGGCGCATTTGTCTTTACAAAAATCCAAACATGAAGGTTAACTGACAGGAGCACCTGTAGTTACCATTTATCAACATTGCCGACGTTACCAACATTACCGACCTTACAAATGCGTGTACGATTTCTGTAACGAACAGGCGCACTTGTCGTTACAAAAATCCAAACATACAGGTCAACTGATAGGAGCACCTGTAGTTACCATTTACCACCATTTCCGACTTTACCGACATTTAGCGAAATTCCGTTTGGAAGTAATAGAAAAGGGAGGAATAAATTTGCACCCAACAGGCGCACCTGTGGATGTCAATTTGGCCGGTATAAATGCTAATCTATAGGCGCACCTATGATTACCATTTTGTCATAGACTTACCGGTACATTACCGGAATACCGACCGTACCGTATCATTTCCTACCTCAGCGTCTCTTTCCACAATTACCGTACCGACCGTAGAGGGGAAAATTTAGGGCGCGGATAATTGTAAAACCGATGACTGTCGAGTAATTACCCGTAACTCTCAAACATTCTTTATCTGTAATTTCAGGAACCGGAATGAATATAAGAGGGGACCCGATCGCTTTCTACCTCTGTTCAGTTATTCATCACGCTCAATCTGATAGGACCACATTCGTCACATTCACATACAAGGCTGTTACCGCGTTACACTCGACATCTACATTTATTACTGTAATTTACGCACACGCATATGCATACACACACATACACACGCTTTCACACGCTCACACACATTAATCACACAGAGTCACTAGGTTATAGGTTAGATTTGTATTATTTGGTAGGAAATAAATGCTTTTGATACTTTTTTTGTAATTAAAAGATCTGTCTTTGATTGTCTCTAAATACCCAACCCTGGCTAGACTGAAGCGTCCGCAGAGACTATTAGTGGGGAGGGGTAAAACAGATCCTCACATGGCGCCCGAACAGGTTGAGACATCGATTTTTTTTAGAATTATGGCAATGCCCCCCCCCCCTATCTCTCCATATACTATCCCCCTTCCCCTCACTCCCTTTCCTTTCCTTTCCTTTTCCACTCCTTTTCCCTCCCACTTTCAACATAACCGTATAAATTCAGCATAATGCTGACAAAAAGGACAGTCACGTAAGCTCCTCGAACAAGCTCACATCTCTGATCAGATATCGCTGACAGATACGGTTAAGATACCGTTTTGATGTTTATAAAGTGACCGCCAGTTATCAGTTTCGCAAATATAAATTTGGTCAGATATCGCTGACACACACCGAGCCACTCCGCTTTCTACCAAATCTCAACAGGTTTTCCAGAACCTCTAAAAGGAGACGCACAACTTTGGTACCGCAACTGCGCGTCCAACATATCTACACTACAAGAACTGGAACAGAGCTTACGGAAGTTCTACCTCCCTCCTTCCGAGCACAAACGAGCCCATCAGAAATTTTGTCACCTCTTTGTTGACTCCGACCAAAGACGCGGAGGCTTCACACCCGAAAAAACTATGGAGATGTTATATTTCAACATTAAGCCCGGACTACGCCTTTACATCCGACTCCCAGACGTCAACACACCGGCCGAGCTGATCCAAAGGGTCGAAGAAATAGAAGAAGCACAAGAGCAGCAAGCAAAAGATGCACAAGCTGACAAGAGATCAGTTTCAACATCAACACCGGCTTACGATCCCAACGAAGCATGTTGGCGTTGCAAGCAAAGATGACACTCAAGGAAGCAATACCAAAATCGACCTCGAAAATTCTGTTCGCAATGCGGAAAGGACGGAATCCTTACGCGGGACTGTTCCTGTAAGGACAAGCGAAACGAGAAACGGGCCGGACCCAACTAGGCTCAAGCCCGGCGCGATATATTCCACCGACAAAAGAGCCCAGGATTTTCGTTCCCGTCAAGATCGGCAAACTCGCAATAAACGCACTGGTGGACCCAGGATCGGTCTGCTCCTACGTTAATAAGACAACAGCTGAGCGCTGTCTATTTCAAGGGTGGAAGCACCAAGAAAACAACACCGTAGCCGTGATGGTCGACGGTACCGAGGCAACGCTCGGCGATTGTCTCACTGGACTTCTAGAGTCAATGGAAAACACCATAGAAGCAGAAGTCTCCATTTTGCACAACCTAAACCACAAGATGCTTCTAGGAATCGACTTGTTAACTCTTTTAGGTCTCGATGTCCGCACTAACGGAATTAAAGTCTTTCCACCTATCCTGATTACACGCCACAAGGATGGGAGACCAAGATTCTGCATCGACTTCCGGAGATTTAATCAGATATCGAAAAAGGATGCCTACCCGATTCCGCAAGTAAATGCCATTCTGGACTGGTCTCTCTACCATCTGGAGCTACTATGGTAGAGCGACCGGGTCCAACAGCCGATGGACTCCTGTGGAATCCGCACTGTGCCTAGAGGCCGAGGTGAATCGTGACCGCCTGGAGCAACTACGGCCATGATTCTCTAGGCAAGGAGTGGCGCTAACTCTCGGTGAAGTCTACCCGACGTACGACCACCTGGCGCAACTATGGTCATGCGTCGGGCAAAGGGGTTCGCTGGTCAAGACCCAGCCTAACCTGGACTAACCTGAGTTCCTGTACCCGCTTGGAGGGCCCACCTGATGTACGACTATCTGGAGCAACTATGGTCGTCCATCGGACAAAGGGGTACACTGACTCACACTCAGCCTACCCTATGCCAACCTGGGGTCTACCCCTGTCACCTAACATCAACCTGACCGACCCGACCGACTTGACCGACCGAACCGACCACCCGGTAAACACGCATTTTCCGCTACCGCAAGAGCGCCTCCTTCCCCTCTCTCCCTCTCTCCGCACCGTACCACCGTACTCGCCGATGACGCGCTTGGCACGTGAATTCGACCGCTTACCGCTTTTAACATTTTTACAGGAACCGGCCTGAACACGCTTGTGCACGCTGTACATCCACTCTATCTCTCTCTCTCTCTCTTGCACGCTTACTCACGAACCGCGACTAATCTTCATTCTCTTTTCTTAGGTTAAGACTCACACTTCACACGCACACCCAAGAACCTGTAGACGCGGACACTGTTACATCCCGAAATTTTACAAAAATTCGATGTAACGCCTAGCTAGGCGCAACCCACCTTACTTTACGACTGTCAGGCTAATTCCATCAACTACAGGCCATAGCGTTACCGATCTTCTCTGAGTTCAAACCTAGGAATGTATGCATATTCCTAATAATCCAATAGCAAAGTTAGAACTAATTATATGGAACATGGATACACGCGTATGTCTAAATTAAGGTAATAATTTATAGACATATTGTCATATTACTGTTACTGCTAAAGTATAACCCCCTAGTGGAGAAACATGCGTATAGTCAGACAAGACGGTAACCGAACGTGTCTGATTAAACGCATTACACATAATTAAGTTAGTAAGTAGTAGAATTCATATTCTTGAAAGGTCAAGAGTCGAGATGCACGACCGCTGTCCACGGTTGCTGACGATAGCATAAATCATTTAACGTTTAATCGTATTAGTTACCCACTAGCATCGCTCACAAACATTGAGCGGAACTATATACGAGTAATATTATTAATAAGAACGTGCCGATTTCAAAAGTTAGAAACGTGCCGATTTCAAAAGTTGGAAACGTGCTGATTTCAAAAGTTCGATCGCCCTATCCCTAGCATGGAGAAACCATCATATATAAACCCCAGATACATCCTTGTCAATTGTCTTACGTTTTCTGAAGTCGCACTGCTCACTGCGATCTACGGTTAACGAATCGCTTTGACAAAGTCGTGGCTTCTAACTCACTGTGATCGAAGAAACACTTTGAATAAGTCAAGTGTTTTCAAGTTCAACTCAAAATAGTTAACGTGTTCGAGTCCCAAACTAAGTCCCCTCGGCTGAGACTTTCGGTCGTTGTAGAGAAACTTTCCGAATGAAGTCCGCGGTGTTAACGTTCGTGAAAGGACTCAATATTGAATTACTTTTAAGTACATTCAAAGTCTCATCCGGTAAAACTCCGTCGGTGTTTTACAAACAATAAGGAGATACAACCGACAAAGCAACTCACTCTCTTGCCCTTTCAAGCATCGAAAGGTATATGTGAGTCTAATTCATGTAACTTTTAACTTTATTCTTATTCTTTATAATGAAACAATTATTTAAACAACCATCTCTGAATCATTTAAACACTGTACTCTGACACAGTCCGCGTAGGGCTGATAAGTGACACACAAACCCACAATCAAATAATTGGTCAGGTCTTACCAGCCTGACATAATCAGCACACTGGTCTCTTTCTATTCTTATTTTCCATTCTACCCTCGCCTATTGCTCGGGACGTGACAACACCCTGAAAACAACCCTGACTAGGCTGAAGCGTCCGGAAGGATAAATAAGAGGGGGGCTAACCCCCTCAAGCGGAAACACCGTTACAACGTGACACATTACATGACACATGAGATGATACGTGACATGACACATGATATGTCACATGACACGACACGTGACATGACATGACATGACAATACACATGTCATGACACGACATGTTATTACACATGACATGACACATACCATGACAAACGACACATGAGATGACATGATAATACACATGACATGGCATGACATGACACATGAAATGACACATACCATGACAAATGACGCATGAGATGACATGGAATGACTTGACACATGCTATAAGATATGACATGATACATTAAATGACACATGACATGTCACATGATATCACACGTAACATGACATGATATGACACATGCCATAACGAATAACATATGACATTACAATACACATGACATAACATGTCATATGATACATGACATGATATGACATGACGTATGGCACAACACATGAAATGTCACATGCCATATGGCACATGACACGACACAACACATGATACTTGAAATGACATGATATGGCATTTCATGTCACGCTGTGTCGTTTCATGTCATGTCATCTCATATCATGTGTCAAGTAACATGTTATGTCATCTCATGCTATCTCATGTGTCAAGTAACATGTCTTGCATCTTGTCTTGTGTTATGTCTTGTGTCATGTCTTGTGTCATGTCTTGTGTCATGTCTTGCGTCATGTCTTGCGTCATGTCTTGTGTCATGTCTTATATCATGTCAATTGTCATGCCTTCCCAGATAGCAAAATGTCCGCATGGTGTCCGCATGGTGCGGGCGCGACGTGCGGATTAATCTGCACGTCATGAGGGCAAGGTTTGAGACATATGTGTCAACAATTGCGTCGCATAAGCGCCGGACGGCAAGGGGCACGCGTGCGTCGGCACATTGCTCTCACGCAGTTACGCAGTGATTAGGGTTTAAACAAATATTACAAGTTTATAACAGTGACAAAACAATGTGTTACGTCGCTTTTTGAGAAAGGTTTATGATTAAAAAATTATTTTTCACATTGTTAAGAAAAACAGATGTCATTTAATCTAAATGCGATGCACAACATTAATTGTTTCTGTCAGTGTTCAAAATGCTGAAAATTAGTACAATATCAATAAGAATACCATACTCAATCATATTTATAATCATATGGTGCTTATTCCACGAGCACTTTGATTCCTGTTAGCAAATGTTATTTGCTTCCTCTTAGAGGAAGCATCAGTTATTTTTTCAATAGTAGATAAACCAAAGTCTTCATTTTGATCAATTTCAAAATAGAAATTTACAAAAAATACAAAACTACAAAATAATAGAAAAATTTTTTTGAATACAAAGACAAATCAAACAAATCAAATTTTGTATTCGAAATGATAATTTTTCGAGCTGGAAAAGGGAAGGGAGAAGTTCTGTCGCGCCCTATCCCTTCCCCGGCTTTATGATTTCTTTACAAAAATGGTCAGAATTATTTTCTTTGAAAATTTATGAGCAAAAAGTCTTTTCTATTCACGCGTCAACTTTGAATTATGTTAATCAAAAAAGTTCTTCCTTAACCTTCAAGAAAGTGTATTAATATTATAGATCAATCGAATTGCTTCGAATCAAGGAATCTTTTCCGTTCTCGCATCAACTTTAAATCATGAGAATAAGAAAATTTTTACTATAAGAATCGATTTTAAAAATTTCTAAAATACCATAACTTCCCTACTCTTTGATAAAATGTATTAATATTGTAGGTCAATCGATTCGTCTGTGTGACATCCACACATCCATACATACGCAAACACACACACATACATCCGGACAATTGCTTAGAACATTGTATTAGACATTTTTAAATTGGGGAAAATTGAATTAAATGAATTTAAAAATTTTGGAAAATGTTATCTTAACAAAGCTTCCTCTATCAGGAAGCAAAATTATTCATTGATTCTTCATTATTATTAAACACCAATTCGAAATACACTTTCTGAATCCAAGTTATTGTTTAATCATTGATAGCTGACTTCAAAGGTCAAGTTATGATTTGTGTTATTCTTAACAAACAACAATTCGGATTATTCTTCAAAATCCGAATTATTATTTTGTTTCGTTATTGTTATTTAACAATTCGGATTATTCATTACGATCCGAACTATTATTTTGGACCTGATCAAGATTTACTTTTTGATCACTGAGTGTGTACGATACTCGACCTTACGGTTAAGTGAATCACGAATCTGCATAGCGTCACTCATGCTCCACGTTGACTCGCGCCATAAATAATAAAAATAATAAATAAATTTACAACGTTTTTTGGTCACTAGGTTAATGAATCCAGGCGAATAACTCATAAGTGGAAAATAAGTTCAATTACCCATCTTCCCTTTCTCTCCTTCCATGTCATATCTTCATCAATTCTTTCCTTTCTTCCCCTGAGCTTCTTCTTTTTCATCATCACCTCTTTCTTATCCTCCTCACTTCTCAGTTTGACGGCGTAGACCCTAGACTTTCCTTCTAGCTTACTGCCAACCCCCTTTATTTCCTCCACCCTGACATTTGCCCCTATGTCTCTCATAAGTTTCTCTACCTCTTCCCTTCCCGTCTCGCTTTCCACTTGCATTCTTTTGATCACTACGTTTCTCTTTTTCTTTTCTCTTTCCTCCCCCTCCATTTTCCTCTCTAGTCCTAGCAATCTATATCTCATTCTCTCATTTTCCTCTCTTAAGTTCCCCTCCCCCTCTTTCTCCTTCCCTCTCCCCTGGCCCTCGCGATTATTTTCGCCTTCAGCTCTGCATTCTAAGTTACGCACTCTCTCCTCCAACTGTCTTATTTCCTTCACCCTTTCCTCCTCACTAATTCTTTGTATATTCTCCATCTTTTCTAGTTTACTCCATACTTTTTCTTTTTCCTCTTTCCAGCAAGTTTCCCACTTCTCTTTTACTTTCAGTATCATCCCCTCCGTACCCCTCCCCTATTTCTTCACCTCTTCTACCCCTCTATTCATTTCACATCTTAGTTCCCTTATTAAATTTTCTATTATATTACCCTCTCCTACCTTGGGACTCTCTGTCGGTGTCTTTATTTTGCTTCTCTTTGTGAGCTTATCCTCCACCCCCTCTTCTTCCCCTTCTTCTCTATCCCTCTTGCTATCCTCCGATTTCTTAATTTCCGAATCTGTCCCTGCACTCTTTGAACGCCACCTAGCTAGGAATTCTCTAGATTCCGTGTTACTCGTTCTAGCGAGTCTTTCACGGTTCGTCGGTCTGCCCTTACTCCTACGACTGGTTCCTCTCTGCCGCGCGAATTCTGCCGCTCCTCCCTCCCCGCCTTTACTTGGCGTCTCGAACCTCTCTCCCTCGTCACTGCTTATCTCACACACCCCCTTCCCTTCGCCCGTCGCTCTGCTCGGCTCCGAACTCGATCTCCCATCTTCAGATTCATTTCCCGACTCGTGGTGCCCTCGTGCGTTGTCAATTCGTGTTGGACTTCTAATTACCGGCATCTTACCCTACGATTTTAACCACTTACCTACTAAGCTAAGTAGTCACTTGCGTCCTTTAACCCTCTCGCTTCCTTCACCCCCTTCCTCTCCCCCCTCCTTTCTCATTCACCCTATTATCTGTTAAAAAACACCGTAATTGCTGTTTTCACCCTCACCTTACCTCACCGTTTATCTCCTATATCCCGTGCACGCTCACTACTGAACTCCCCACACCTGGTCTGCTCCCACCTCGAAAAACCACCAGTATACATCCGACTCCGATTCTAACCTCCAAACTCACACACTCACCTCTTTTTCTCTTTTTTATCCTTTCTCTGCCCTGCTCAACCCTTCCACTCAATCACTTTCGTCCGCCGCCTCTCAACACTCCGCTCACCAAACCTTTTCAGTCCAAAAAACACCTCTATCCCTTCACTCGAGCCAAAAAGAACACAATATTTCCAAGACGCGTGTATTCACTATTAGCGCTGAAAACGGATGCCGGTTACTAATAAATCATATTTTCATAAATTGAAGTGAAAATTTTTTTTAATGTAAAGTAAAAGTTATTTCAATGTTGGAATGAAAATGATAGATTAATGCTTGAATGAGTATCAGAATTCAATTTTCAAAATTATATGTAAATATTATATTTTAATTTTTTTGAAAATTACTATAAAAAGTTTTTCATCATTCAAATTTTCAGAAATGAAATTTCAAGTTTAAAAAAAAATATAGATTAAAAATTATTTCAAGGCTTCAATGAAAACAATTGTTTGATGCTTTTTATTTCGTGAGCTGATTAATTAATTATTAACTGATCCTATTAAAACTTAAAATTCACGGAATTAATTTAAAAGGTCAATGATAAAATAAGTTTTCCTAAATGAAAGTTAAAATTAAAAAAAAAAAAGTAAAAATTATTTGTATGTTTCAATGAATATTAAAGCTTCAAGCTTCTTATATTGTGAAATGATTAGCTAATTATTAGCTGATAATTTGTGATGTTGTGAAATAAGTATCTGAATTCTGCTTCCAATATTATATGTACATATATTTTACTGTTCTATGAAATTAGTTTAAAAAGTTAATATTAATTAAATTTTGCAGGAAAATATAAAGTAAAAATTATTCGAATGTTTCAATAATTTATTTCTTTTCCACAATATTAAATTACATGAAGATTCAGGTTTAATTTTTCTCTATTAAGTAACATGAATTGATCATTTATTTTAAGGTTACGTAATTAAATATGGGCTATGATTTATATAATGAAATTTGATTTTTTATCAAAAATACCTTCATTACAAATATACATTTTCTTTAATGTTTGCGATATAGAGAAATGATTATCTGAATTCAATTTTCAAAATGATATAGACATATGTTTTAATATTTTTTATGGAATTAGTATAAAAGGGATCAATGATTCAAATTGTCAAAAATGCAATTTTGGAATTCAAAAAATATATAAATTATATTTTATTTGAATATTTCGACGAAAATGATGTTAAACATTATTTTATTATTAGATTTTTATGATCATTATACAAATTATTATTAATTGATTATATTAAAACTTAAAATTTCTGGAATTATTTGAAAAGCGTATTAATAAATAATATATTCATAAATTATATATTAGAAGGGTTCGTTTGTGAGGGATTGATTAAAAGATTGACAAGGGGTGAGGATATTTTTGGGGATCAAGACAGATTTGTGTGGAGGTTGAGGTTGGGTGGGTTTGAGGTTTGTGACAGGGTGGGAGGACCAGGTTGGTCGTAGCGTATCGTAGCAGGGCAGGGTAGAGAAGGAGAAAGGCAAGCAGGTAGATCCGACGGTAGATGGGGACAGAGAACGATAGAAGGCGGGATTGTTTGAATTGGATTCATGGCTAGCGGAGCGAATACTAGCAAGGAAACAGGGATTCACATCAGGAAGTATTCAGTACACCGAAACAGGAGAACAAAGAAAGGAGGGCAAGGGGAAAGTATCGTAAAACAATAGAAAAGGATAGATTGAGGGCGAAAAGCGTGGGAACATTTGAGGCATTCATTAAAAGGAAGAGAGGGGAGAGGGGAAGCACTGAAGACAAGGAAGATATACAGGGTCATGCTTGATAAATCCAAAAATGTACAGAATGCTGCCGGAAAAACAGAGTTTTGTAGAGAAGGATGAGAAAAATAAGGGGACAGAAAGAGATAGAGCTGAGGCTAAAGATCCGATGGAAATGGAAAGATTAAAAGAAACGCGCGAAATGATGATAGAAGTAATGGGGATGTATGAAGAAAGGCAAGAGAAAAGGGTGGAGAAAATAAGGAAAGAAATTAGACAGGAAATGGCCGAACTCAGAAAAGAAATGAGGAAATGGGAAGAAGTCAGGGAAAAGCTAGAGAAAAGGATGCAGATGTTGGAGCAAAGACTGGAAAAGAAGGAAGGGCCTCATAAAAAGATAGATGAGTTGGAAGGTAGAAAAAAAAATTGAAAGCGCAAACCGTGAGTTTGGAGGTGGGGAGAGTGGGGATCAGGAGAAGGAAAGGCTGAGAAGAATAGAGCAAAGAATAGAAAAGGAAGAGAGAGAAGAAAGAAAAAGAAACATAGTGATAATGGGTCTAAGATTAGAGGGGAGGGAGCTGAGGGAAGGAGTGGAAGAAGTACTAAAAAGAATTGATGCTAAGGTAGAGATAGAGGAAGTGCGAAGTGTAGGAAGGGAAGAGCGAAGAGGGGAGAGAATGGTACTAGTGAAACTAAAGAAATGGGAACATAAAAGGGAAGTGATGACAAAGAAGAGGATGTTATACATGCAGTGTAAGTTAAGGAAAATAGCAGAAGAGGAAAGAAAAAAGGGAAGAAGAACATGGGTCAAGTATGGGAGAATACAGATAGAAGGTGTATCGTGGAATTGGGACGAGGACAGGGAAGAGATAGTAAAAAATAAGGTGTCGGGAAACTAGGAGAGAAAGGAACGGGAGGTAAAGAAATAAGAATTTGTAAGAAACAAGAAGAGACGAGATACGAAAGTAAGGAAGATTGGAGGATATGCTACTGGAATATAGCAGGCTTGGAAAGAAAGGATAGGGAGTTTATGAAAAATGTGACACAATGGGATGTAGTGCTAATGATGGAGACGTGGCTAGATGAAAAGGGATGGGAAAGAGTGACGGGAAGATTACCAAGAGGTTACAAATGGCAGGTTCAAAATGCAAAGAGGTAGAATAAAAAGGGCACATCAATGGAAGGAATGGTGATGGGAGTAAGGAACGAATACACAGCAGAGAATGATAAAAAAGAGTTGAAAGAACATAAAGAAGGATTAATAGTAGAAGAGATAAATATGGGAGGAGAGAGGTGGAAGATAGTGGGGGTTTATGTGAACGGTGATATGCAGGAGAAATCAGAGGAGATGAAAGAACTGATGGAAGAAAAAAAGCAAGAGAGTAGGCTAATAATAGGAAGTGATTTTAATGCGAGAACAGGAGATAGAGGAGGGAGGGAATGGGACGGAGAGCGAGGAAGAAAATCCAAAGACAATATACTGAATGGGGAGGGAAAGAAGTTGTTGAAGAGCCTAGGGGAGATGTGATAGTTTATTCTAAACGGAAGTATAGAGGGGGATGATGAAGGGGAATATACACGTTCAGGAGGAAAGAGGGGAACGTTAACTGATTATGTGGTAGTGGACGACGAAGTAAGGGGAAGGTAAAGAAACTAGAGGTGGGGAACTATATAGATTCGGATCACTTTCCCATAATAGTGAGGATAGAGGGAGAAATGAGTAATAAAAAAAAGGCAAAAAAGGAAGCAAAAGTAAAAAGAACAGGAAGAGGGGATTGGTCAATGGAAGGTAAAGAACAGTTTAAAGGAAAAGTCAGGAATATCAAAATGGGGGAAGGAAATGTAAATGAGGAAATGGAAATAATGGTAGGAGAAATAAAAGGAGCATTAGAGTGCACAAGCAAAAAAAAATGTTAGTGAAGGAGGGGATAGAAGTGGAAGGGATGATGATTGTAAACAGAAAAAGAAGGAAGTGAGAAAGGTATTAAGAAAATGCAGAAAAGAGACAAGTAGTTGAGAAGAATATAGGAGAAAAAAGAAGGAATATACTGAGTTGTATGATAAAAAAAAGGAAAGAAAAATAAAAGGTTTGAAGAAGAAGCGGAGAAGGCTAGGTCGGAAAAAGAGTTTTGGAAGGTGGTAAATAAAGAGAGAAGAAGAAGGAAAAGAGTAAATCAGGATATCGAGATGATAGAATGGAAGAAATATTTTATGGAATTACTAGGAGGGGTAGAGAGGAAAAGTAGGAATGGAGGAAGAGATGGTAGGGAAACAGATGAGGAGGAGGACATTACAAGAGAGGAAATAGTCAAGGTATTAGGGATGATGAAAGATGGAAAGGCACCTAGAATATATGAGATTCCAAATTAAGTATGGAAATATGGGGGGACAGAATTAAAGGAATGAGCATGGATAATGTGCAATAGAGTATGGAGAGGAGAGGGGTGGCCAGAGTTATGGAAAGAAGGAGTAGTGATACCAATAGTGAAGAAAGGCAAAGGGGAATTAGTTTTAAGATTATAGAGGAATGACACTAATGCCAACACTGTATAAAGTATATGTGACTGTGTTATCGGAGAGGTTAAAAAAAGAAGTTGCGGAGAAAAAGATAGAGCCACCGAATCAGATAGGGTTTAGAAAAGGGATGGGGGTAATGGACAATATATATGTTCTGAACTACTTAGTAAATAAGAGGATTAAAAGGGAGAAAGGGGCAATGATAGCAGTGTTCGTGGACTTGAAGGCGGCGTTTGACTCATTAAACCGAGGCGAGACAGAAAAAGTTATGGTCAAAAAGGGGATAAGAAAGGGATTAACAAAGAGAGAATCGGAACTTTTTAGACAAAACAAAAAGCAAGGTAAAGGTAGGAGAGCAAGTGGAGGATAGTTTCTGGTTGGTGAGAGGGGTAAGGCAAGGATGTCCTCTGAGCCCACGTTTATTTGATATATTAATATCAGACTTGGAAGAAGAAACTAAGAGAAAAGGGTGGGGAGGAGTTAGGATAGGGAACGAAAAGATATATACACTGGTACACGCAGACGATATAGTGTTGATGGCAGAGGGTGAAGAAGGGATGGCGGGCTTAATTACCGGATTAGAGAAATACTTAGATGGAAAAAAGTTGAATTTAAATGTAGAAAAGACAAAGATAATGAGGTTTAGAAAAGGAGGGGAAGAAAGGAAGAATGGATGGGGAGATGGAAAGGAAAAAAATTAGATGAAGTTAAAGAGTTTAAGTGTTTGGGATATACCTTGCAAGCAAATGGAGATCATGGAGCTCATATAAGAGAAAGGATGAAAAAAGCAGCAGGGGTAATGAAACAGATATGGGGAATAGGAAAAAGAAGATTTTTAAAAAATTGGAGAAGGAGAATGTGGTTATTTGATACGCTGGTATGGCCGGTATTAGGTTATGGAGCAGAGATTTGGGGATGGAAAGAAATGAAAGAGTTTGAAAGTTTACAAGAAAGGTATATAAGATGGACGTTAGGGGTAGACTGGAGGACTCCGGGATATATGGTGAGGGAAGAGGCGCAAAGGGATAAATTAAGTACTAGAGCGGGAAAGAAGGCATGGAATTTTGAGACGAAGCCGAGGGAGGGAAAGGGAGGGGAGTTAGCGAGAAAGTGTTTGATGGACGTAGAAGAAAGGAGAGGGAGGGCGATTGAAGTAACGAGATGGGAGGAAGAAAGGAGGGAGTTCTTTAATGATAGAGATAAAGAAGACGGGACTGGAGTCAACTATGAAGAAGTGGAAAAAAGGGAGAGAGAAAGACAATTAATAGAAGGATGAGGGATGATTGAGGATTCAAAATATAATATATGGTATAAGATGATAAAAAAGGAAGGAGTACTTAAGTATTTAAAAAAGGGATGGAGAGAGAAAAGATGGACAAGAATAATAATAATAATAATAATAATTAAGGCGTAGGGATGTGGCGACCCCATCGCCCGAGAGCACCTGCTCTTGCAGTCAGCCGCGTTGCTTTGGGCTAACTCCCCAATGCAACGAATTATGCGGTTACGACAAAAGTATCACGCAGTGCCACCCACAATAGGCCTCTCTCGGATGGAGGCCATGGTTCAGTTGGGAGTGGCAATAGGAACGAACCGAGGCGACGACCAGGCAATGACCCCGGACAAACGCGAGAACATCGATTTAAATGGTCGGACCAACTCAGGAGGGACCTTCTTACCTGTTGGCAAAGAAGCTCACCGGCGCGGAGAGGATTCATGAAGAGGTTACATGACCGTTGGGGCAATATGCACCCGGAATATGCTCATAAAACGCCTCAGTATTTAAGAGATCAGGTATCCTTCTTGCGAAAAAACGGATACGAAGCTGTTTATCAACAGGAAGAGGAGCAACATCCTCCAGCGAACATTCCACCCGTTCCTGCAAGACCACCTTTGCAGATAGCCGATAATGTCAACATGAGAAGTAGGAGATCTATCCACCAAAAAGTCTTCCTCAGGATGGACAAATTAGCTGAAGCTAATACTACTCTCCGCGATTTGCTCCCCGAAGATGTTAATCTCTGGAATCTGAACTGTGTAGTTTACGAGAAGGCGGTCTCCCTGCTTAGCGACGATAGAAGTAACGAAACTTCGGTACGTCTGAGTAAGACACGCGAGCGTATTGCACAGCTTCAGTTCAAAATTAAAACGGCGAGACGGCATGCATCAAATGTTCAGTGCGTGATTAGCTACGTAACATCAAATAAAAAGTTCACTCCAGAAGTTAGGGCACTTGCTCGACACTTGAGGAAAGCAAATCACATGCTGAACAAGTGTAAACTGTCGACCATCAAGCAGCACTGGACGCAAAAAGTAAGATCTCTTTCAACAGCGAAACAACGCCTTGAACGGCGAGTTAAGTGGATTCAGGAAAATTCCACCTTTTCTACTAATCCTTCCCGTCTGTTCAATAAAGCGTCACGTGTAGTTAAAAATCCGCCTAGTCGAGAAGAGATTCAAGTCTTCTGGGAGCAAATATATGGAGATACTTATCAGCTAAATGAAGACGCTTCTGATATATCACTCTTTCGTAACTTTTGCCAAAGGCAAAGGTTACAAGATCCAGCGGAAGAGTGTCCACTAATTACTGCTGAAGAAGTGAAGAAAGGTATCGCTAGAACTAAGAACTTTTCGGCGCCAGGGCCAGATAAAATCAACAACTTTTGGTGGAAGAAGTTTACTTCTACGCACCAACATATAGCTCGTATATTTACTACTTTCTTAAACGGAGAACAACCCGTCCCGCAGTGGCTAGTGGAAGGACGCACGGTATTGATCCCTAAGGCCGGAGATTTGTCATGTCCAAAGAACTACAGGCCCATAGCTTGTTCAAACACCAGCTACAAGCTATTCACTGGCATCCTCAAAGAGAGGATATTGACATCTATCGAGCCGGTATGGAGTGTAACAGTCGAACAACGTGGATGCAAGAGAGGGCTGGCAGGTTACAGGGAGAACCTGTTGATAGACAGGTGTATTACCCAGGACTCGATCAGGTATCGACGCAATCTGTCCATGGCTTGGATTGATTACCGTAAGGCATTCGATAACACGAACCATGAGCTACTTATCAAGCTTCTTGAGTGCATGGAGGTGCATCCAAAAGTAGTGAGATGCATAAAAGAGCTTATGCTCTTGTGGCGGACAAGATTTGTCATAACAGTTGACAAAAGACAAGTGACTACAAGCTTTGTCACATATAAGAGGGGCGTCTTTCAAGGAGACTCTCTAAGTCCGATACTTTTCTGCATCTTCCTCTTGCCTCTATCTATTGTGCTCCGAGGCAAAAGCTCTGGATACCTATGTGGCCCGCCGAACAGAAGAGAATATAAGGTCAACCACCTTTTATACATGGACGACCTTAAATTCTTTGCTTCCTCAAAAAAGGACCTTAACATCCTTGTAGATGCGGTAAATAGGTATCCTAAAGCGATTGGCATGAGCTTCGGCCTGGACAAGTGTGCTTGCGTCCACCTACACCAAGGAAGACTAGAAACTACATCATCCAGTGACGATCAGGATGTTCAACTCATAGGCGGAAATACCATTCAACATCTTGGTATTGGAGAAACATATACATATCTTGGAATACCGCAAGCGGAAACCCAAAATGTGCATAACTTGAAAACGGCCCTTGGAAAAAGGTATCGCCAAATTCTCAGAATAATTTGGGCTTCCGAATTATCTGGAAAGAATAAGATCCAGGCGACCAATATGCTGGCCGTTCCTATACTGCTCTACACGTTTGGTGCAGTAAAATGGAACGTCGATGAGATAAAACAACTTGATCGAAGCACACGCACGATGATGACAATACAACGAAGTCTTCATCCTAGATCTTCCGTGCTAAGCTTAGAGTGTCTTCATCGAAGAACGGTTCTGGCTACAGTCTGCTCAGTTCTAAAAAGCACGGATTCCCTTATGCGACTCGTGCATCAACATGAAGTCGCCAATGCTGCGGTGTTTCTATACCATGCAGCAGATAGGGCCGCAGAGGAGCTTGACCTCCCATTTGATTCCAGCAACATTACACATGGCCTAGCATCACTAACACCTCTGGTGCTCAAAAGTCGTATACAGGAAGCAGAACATACGCTCCTACTAAGAGAACATACTGAGAAAACCCCTCCATGGTAAGTTCTACGGCATCCTACGTAGAGAAGAGCTCTCGATGGGTCTGTCCAACATGTTTCTCAAGTCTGCTGGATTGAGATCGGAGACCGAGGGATTTCTTTTTGCCTGTCAAGACGGCGTCATAGACACCTTAGTTTACCGCGAACGCATAATGAATATACCTGTACGCGATACCAACTGCCGAGCGTGCAAGCAAGAGCCCGAAACACTTGGACATGTTCTCAGTGGATGCTCTAAATATGCACGCTGCGCGTACATAGAGAGACACAATGCAGCTCTAAAAGTGTTATATTACCATCTTAGGCATTTCTATGGTGTTGATCTATTGCCCGTCTTGCCATACGCACAGGAGGAACTCGAGTCAGTTGTGGAGAATGATCACGGGCGAAATATCAAGCACTTCTTTTCGAGCTGAGTAGGCTGTACCAAGGCTACAAAGTCCATCTTATAATTCTCATAATCGGCTGTCTTGGAGGTATGAAAGCTTCATTTATCAGCCAACTCAACAAGATTCCGGCTTGTCAGCGTCAGGCTCATTTCATCGCGAACCGGATGCAAAAGGCTGTTCTCCTGGGATCACTCGATCTGGTCTGTCAACACTGTTCCTCTTAAATTCTAGAAAGATTGGTAGCTTTAAAAAAGTATCCAGAGGTGAAACCTTCATCTCCATCTGTCTTGTCTGCCGCGTAAGGTCATCCGCGGCTGAAGACCTGACTCCAAGAAACAGTGTTGCCCGATGTTGTCACGCGTAAATTTCCCGCTCTTGCTTACCTTCTAGGACAGATGGAGCAGAAGCGGATGACGTACACGTTCCAGTAGCTTTGGGATTGGTTTCTTTAAGGAATCATGATCGAAGCTTCCGGAGCCTACAACTTCTCATAGATCTTTATTAAGATGCCAACAACATGTACAAAGTATTCAGAAAATATTAATGGAAGGGCACTTAAAGGGCGGAGGTACAGCTTAGAGCAAGATTTAGATTGGGAAACGAGGTAAGGGCAAGTATGTATTGGGGAAAGAAAGATAACAAAAAGTGCAGAATATGTGAATGGGAAGAGGATACATGGAAGCATGTATGGCAAGGATGTAGGAGAGGAATGGAAGATAAAGGAAGCTGACAAGAGAATGTGGTAAGGATTATAGGGGAGGATGGTTTGGGGGAAGAGTGGATGAAGGAGTTAGAGGATGCTAGGGGTGCAATTGAAAAAGAATGAAAGAATGGATGCACAAAATGGCAAAATGGAGGTACAAGAGAAGTAAAAGAAGAAGGAAACGGAAGTCGCTTAAATCAGAAGCGTAATGTTTTTTAAGTAATCATTATGTAATAGCATAAGTAAATTAAGATGCGTTTGCGTTACCGCTCTCTCTCGCTTTCGATCACTTGCTCACTCGTTCGCTAACACGTCCCAAATTTCGCTATCGTCAAAAATAGATTTAAGGCGTTAGATATAAGATTTTATGTAAATAGGTGTAAATAATTGTAAATAGTAAGGATAACATTTTATAAAATATGTAGAAGGAAGTGTTGTAAGAAATGGAAGTCATGTAAACCCTTAGGGGATACATTATGAATAAAGAAGAAGAAATGAAAGTTAAAATAAAAAAATACATAAAAAGTGCAAATTATTTGAATGTTTTAATGAAAACAATAGTTTATTATATTAAATAGATTATTTATTTTGGGGTTATTAATTAAATGTGGGCTATTATTATTATAATAAAAGTTTGAATTTCCTTTGAAATACCTCTAATACAATTATATATTATATATATATTCTTATACATGTACACCTCTAAATAATCACGTAGATGACACATGGGGTCCATTGGACACCAGCGAGAAAAGTGTGGATAGTTTGTGGTGTTTTCAATATTTTGGTTTGAAGTTTTTTTTGCAAGTGACTAAATACTTCTGAATTATAGTCACATAAGAGTAATAGTGAAATTTTGTTGTTAATATAGTGAAAAAAAATTAAAAGTAAAAAAAGTTGGATTTTTCTCCTTTTTTGCATAAATAACCATAACTTTGTCAGTTTTTAATATTTTCTGCTGAAAATTGGACGGTATACACCTCAGATACTATTCCTTAAGATAATACTAATGATTTTGATGAGCTTTCCAAAAAAGGTATTTATCTCGGAGAAAGAAGTGAGAAATTTTAGGTCCGGAAAAAGTACAGTCGAGGCTTGGATTGAACTAATATATTGTTAATAAAAAAATGGTACAAAATGTTATCGTCGAAGAAACTTGTTGCATACGGTTGAAAAACTTTATAAATCATACAAAAACCGCTCTTTATAAAAATTACTCTACTGGTGCACATTCGTTACACATGTAAATGCGGTGTTCATCGCACATAGGTCGTAGGTTACGCTAAGCTGGCATTCTCGAGTTCGGCGTCGTTGTCGTCCTCTTCCATCTAAGAATTTGAAAAATTTTGGAATTTTTCCACTGAAAATTTTTCTATTTCGATCACTGTAATACTTACGGTTTAAAATCTCCAACTAAGCACAAAAACTTTTTTAAAAAAATCACTTTTGATTTCACTTTTTTGACGCTAATGACACACTGGGGTCCGTTTGACCCCACCACGAAAACGAACCTTTGCGCTAGGCGTCTATCGACTTCCTGGTCCGTTCTCTTCCCACTAAAATGTAGTTACGGGTCTGAAATAAATGTATATGGAGCCTCATGTCACAATTCGAGCGGGAAAATTGGAATTTTTGCAACCGAAAATGGTGTGGCGTCCATTGGACCCCCAGTGTCATTTAAAGGTTAAAGGGTTATTGATAAATTAAATTTTCATAAATTTAACTTAAAATTTCTTAAAAACATTAAGTAAAAATTATTTGAATGTTTTGATAAAAATCATAGTTTAAAGCTCCTTATTTTGTGAAATGATTTATTAATTATCAGCTGATTAATTTCTTTCAAGATATTAAATTAAATAAAGAATAAAATTTAGTTCTTGAAAATTAAGTAACATAAATTGATGGAACTGACTTGAAGGTTATATAATTGAATATTGGATATAATTTGTATAATAAAAGATTATTTACATTTAAAGTACCTCTATTCCAATTATGTAATTTCGGTCAATGTTTGTGATGTTATTTTTGTGATGTATTGATTCCATTTTTTGCGAAATTCTCTCTTTTTAATTTTTATTAAATGAGGATATATATGAAATCACCTTTCATAAAAAAAATCGATTGTGACTCTTTTGGTTACAGAGATATCATCATTTGGTTTTATCTTCTTGGAAAATTGTTTGCCATGCTTAGCATGACTTTGGTTTAATACTTAGGGGTTCATGAAATTAAAAAAATTGTTGACTTGTAATGATAATTGTTATACAAGTTCTATTGACAAACACTGAATATTATAGATAGCTCATTTGTAAAGGATACTTCGGAATTAGTATAACTTACTTTTATTGATAAAGTGATACTTGATCAAAAGAATATGTCTAACGATATTATTTGGTAATTTTAGAAACAAATTATGTAGACAGATTCCCAGTGTGGAGATTAAAGTAAAACAATGTTATCTCCTAATTATCCATAAATTATATTGCCAGTAAAGTTTAGTGTTGAAAATATATTATTCGATATTATTGATTACGTTTAGTTTATGATATTACCAATAATGAAAAAGGACAAACTGTTCGTACTAAATTCTTACAGATCTCCCTTACAACATTAAAATGTTCGTAATGAGAATGTTTTAAAATAATTTGTTTCCGAAATTGACAAATAATAAATATCGGGAGACATATTTTTTGATCAAGTATCACTTTATCAATATTAATTAGCTGGTTAATTTTTCTCACAATATTAAATTACATAAAGATTTAATTTTTTTTCAATTAGGTGCATAAATTAATTATTCACTCAAAAGTTATGTACTTGAATGTTGGCTATAATTTGTATGATGAAAGTTTATTTATATTTGAAATTCATTTATTCCAATTATGTAACTTTCAGGAATTTTTGTAATGTTGTGAAATGAGTATCTGAATTCAGATTTCAAAATTACATGTAAATATGTTTTGAATTTTTCGGAAATTAGTTTGAAATGTTATTAATAATTCCCATTTTCATTTGAATCTAAAGCAAAAGTTATTTGAATGTTTCAACTAAAATCATTTTTCATTGATTTTTATGTTTTAAAATGATTAATTAATTACTGATTCATTATTTTTAGCAATATTAAAATACATAGAGATTGAATTTTACTTTTCTTTGTTAAGTTACATGAATGGTTTATTTACATTAAGGTTATGTAATCTAATATTTGATATAACCTGCATAATCAAAGCTTATTTGTGTTCAGTACATATCTCTGTATTGTAATTATATAATTATTAAAAAATGTAGTGACCAATTCTCGATTATAAAATTAAATTTTCTCCATGATTCCGAGATGGAAATGGGAAAAATGTAAGATTATCTACATTTAAGTTTAATATTTTGACCCAAATCTGACGGTCAAATAGTGACTGCATTCTTTCGTCTGTTGTTTTCTGTACGTTATTAACCATATGTGTGAATTCGACGCATGCTTCCACATTTTTCATTATGATTGGAGAACAGGTGAATATTTAATTATATTATTAGACTCATTTTAAAGAGGGGAGCCCAAGCCTTAATTTATCAAAGTTTCAGTTTTTAAAATTCAGTTCCCTGAAACATGCAGAAGTGGGACTTAATCTATCGCTGAGATAACCATGAAAAAAAGGGAGGAATGTATACGAATTCAATTTTCAAAATTATAATTAGATTATGTTTAAATAATTTAGCGATGTGTTTTCGTATGCCGTTTTTTTAAATTACTTAAATGTTTAAATAAAAGAGATTGCTTAATGATTTTTATTTCGTTAAATAAGTATCGGATCGGGGAATAAATTGTAATACTATAGGTAATAATGTTTTAATGAGTCCACGATGTTTTTTGATGCATTGATGTACAAACAGAGCCATGGAATGAATATTTGAATTAATTTTCAAAATTATATGTACATATGTTTCAATTATTCAGCAATTTATTTTGATAAACTGTTATTTTTCTACTAAAAATTTTTTTAATTAGTGTGAAAGTTTATTAATCAAACAAATTTTCAGAAAGTAAAGTTAAAATTAAAAAAATTTAAATATATATATATATATATATATATATATATTAAGGTGGTTAAAAAAAAACAAATTTTTTTTTTCGAAACCCCCACATAAAAACTTCCGGAATGGTGTAAAAAGAAACATGTGAAAAATAAAGCTCTTAATATTAATATTTAGAGGTCACTCATCGCGAATTTCTATTTCCCATTTAAATAGCATGTGAATTTTTTTTTTTTTATTTTGGAGTTTTTTAACTCTTGAACGGCTTTGTGAATTGCTAAAACCATAGCATATTCTCTCAGGGAATTCGACGCTCTACAAAAAAGGTCTCTTATGATTTTTTCATAAATTCAATCCTTTAAAAGTTATTCAAGGTTAAATTTGGACACACAATAAATTTATCGTTTTTTTCCCTAATTTTTGGCAAAAATTTAAAATTTATCACTAATTATCTTAATAGTTTTTTCGGAAATTCTATAGTTTAAAATATTTCCTAAAACTAGCTGTGAATTCGATCTCGAGTGTTTCCACTTTGTTTGTATTTATAATTATATGGTGCTCATTTCACGAGCACTTTGCTTCCCGATAGCAAATGTATTTGCTTCCTCATAGAGGAAGCATCAGTTATTTTTTTCAATAATAGGCAAACCGAAGTCTTCATTTTGCTCAATTTAAAAATAGAAATTTACCAAAAATGAAAAATTACAGAATAATACAAAAATGTTTTAAATAACAAGACAAATCAGACAAATCAAATCTTGGGTTCGAAATAATAATTTTTTGAGCTGGAAAAGGGAAAGGAAAAGTTCTGTCGCACCCTATCCCTTTCCCAGCTTTACGATTTCTTCACAAAACTTGTCATAATATTACTCTATTTGAAAATTTATGATCAAAAAGTCTTTTCTATTCATGCATCAACTTTAAATTATGTCGATGAAAAAAGTTTTTCTGTTTGAACCTGATGATTCAGATATTATAAATGAACAGAAATTCCCTGATCTTCAATAAAGTGTATTATTATTATTATAGATCAATCAATTTGCCTTGAATGAAGAGATTTTTTCCGTTCTTGCATCAACTTTGAATTATGCTAATGAAAAAAGTTTTACTATAAAAAACCGTATTTTCAAATATTATGCATTACCATAGCTTCCTTACTGTTCAATAAAATTCATTATTATTATAGGTCAATCGATTCGACTCGAATCAACACATCTTTTCTGTTTTTACATCAACTTTAAATTATGTTAATGAAAAAAGTTTTACTATAAGAAACCGATTTTCAAAATATATAAATTACCATAACTTCCCCACTCTTCAATAAAATGTATTAATATTATAGGTCAATCGATTCGTCCC